>VWYN01018502.1:0-18366 GCA_013400075.1 Hippolais icterina
AACAGAAGATAAGGAAAACACTATCCCAGCTGGCTTCCAACGGCTCCTGGGGATAGAATACATACCTTGGGCACAATTTACACTGTAACCTAGGACAGCACTGTTGATACTTCCATCACTCTAAAAAGTGGAGAAAACCTAAATTATCTATTTTCAATCTCTATCTAGACAAATAAAGCCATGCATTGAGGAAACTGAAAGCTTTATATATTTAAGTGGATAATGGGCTTATGGGGCTTCTGAGGAACAGCTCATTACTTAATTTCAGGTAGCATGTTAATTTTTCTCATTACATTTCATTCATTACCTTGTGTTAATATTCTGTGTGAACATCCTATTTTTTTACGGAAGTATTTTCTGCTGAAGATTTCAATACTATGAAATTTTGCTGTTTCTTTAGATTTTAAATTTTTAAAGGAAAACAGCCATTCCAATCACATCTTGCTTTAGTGAAGCACACTTGTGAAGAAGAGCAAACTATCTAGTCACAAGGTTTTAAGGAATTTGCTGATTATAAAAATAAAGATTTCTGCACTACAGTGTAACTCTGGCATAACAACAAGCCTTTAACTTTATTGCTCAAGTAGAATGAAACAGATTCCCATTGGAACTATTCCACTGGTTTTTATGAGGGTTTTTTTCATTAATTATCTTCGGTTTCCCTCATGGTCTTTTTACCTCTGCTCCATAAAAAACAATGTCTCTTTTACAGGCATTCCATATTGAAAATGTCAGGAAAAATATAAAATTATTTTTTGTATGATAAAGATTGAAAATTAATCAAAGCAGTATTTTTTGTGTGTGTGAGTTAAATTTAAATGAAATAAAAGTTGCCATGTTGACAGCAGTGGAAAATATGTCAGTCTGTTCACAGAACAATGGTATAAGCAGTGGGAGGTTATCCAACAAGTTCTGAAAAATTAATTGTGCGTTAGATAAACATATTTTGACATAAAGAAAAATTCAGTTGCTATTATTAATGTGATTTTGTTCACTCCTGTTAATAGGAATGCCAGGAAAGATTTCCAGACTAGAATAAAATGGCACTTTTACCACTATGCCCCATCTAGCCATGGCTTTGTGCTCCAGATTCTGTAGTGAGTGAAGAATAACACTAAATACAACAAAATTCTTCCCAGAAATGATGCAACTTTAATGGAGATTCTTAATCTAGGAATTATCCTTACACAAAGCTATCTTACACAAAATTCTTTCGTAATAAAACATGAAGGACTGAGATGTACACTTTAAACAAGGAGAAGCAGTAATTAATGCACGGCTACCTATGACCCACTTCCACCCTTGATTTTTTTCTCTTCACAAATAATTATCAAATAAGGTTAAAACCCTAGCAAGAGCAAAGACAGCAGATATTGAAATACTCCCTGTCTCAAAATATAGAGTATTTGAGCTGCCTCAAAATACACGTGTATATTAATATTAAATCCTTTAAAATTCTTATATTACACTTACTTGGGGACTCAATAATTTTTTTGCAGTCACCACCACGTCTGAAGTGCTGATGTTTCCCAATGGACTTTCAGGCTTCAATGTCACTGATCACCAAGTGTTGCTGATTAACCCTACAATTCATTGGGGTTTTTATTTGTTTGTTTTGTTTTTTTAAAAATTAATTTGGTTTTCCTGTTTTGGTTTTGGTTTGTTTGTGTCTTGGTGGGGATTTGTTTGTTTGTTTGTTTCCTGGCAGATGTCAGGGATTCTCAGCATTGCAGATCCTCAAAATCAAATGAAACTATTCTCAAATTCTAACCCTCTCCTGGTTTTGAGAGCATTATAATCTTGAAAGCATTACCTGCCATCACCAGTCATCTGGTAGTCACAGGAAATCATCAATGAAATCATCCCATTCACTTCTGATGGGAAAGAAAATGGGGCTAAAAGGGATTACAAACTTCTCCATAAGCAGCATTTCTTCAGTGGGTTACACTGAAAAATGAGCTATGTGGGTCTTTACCCCAATTCAAGTCAGAGGCCACAGGTCTAGAGAGCGCTCAAGGTATATTTAACTCCAAGGAAATTGTAAATCGTCTCTACTATCTCTTTCACTCTCCTTTTCTTCTATCTCCTTCTTTGACTACACAAACACACAAGTGTCTTCAATCTCCTCCTGACTTCTAACAAATAATTAATTAATAAAAACAATTAAGAAAAAACCCCTCTAATTAAACAGAGCAAATCCACAGTTTTCCTCATACAATATGTTGAGAAAGAGAGCAAAAGAGATCAGAGGATGTCACCTGACAGCCACATTCCTACATCTGTTCAGAATGAAGTGAAAATTCCTGAATAACTCTGAGAATTTGAACATCCCTTTCAGCTTGACTACCTGCACCAAGCATAATCTTGGGGTTTGGCTTCACTGGAAAATATTCCAGGAGTCAATGAAGGTAGCTGGTATGGAGTTTAAATAAGCTTCTAGGAAGGTTTCAAAGAATGATAGGAAGGCCATGAAGTTTGGTCTATAGTTTAAGTAGCCCCAGACTAAGCACATCTGGCATAATATCACTCAGATTTTAGAGCAGGCTGGGTGAAAAACCCAACAAAACAACCACTTCATGCTTCCTCAGGTTTTAAAGTCCAAGAAATTGTAAGACGTAGAAATGAACGGAATCTAGGGAACCAAGGAAAATTTTACTTTTTTATTTCTTTTTTTAAAATAAGATATTATATCAGTCACATCTAGGAAAAGAATGAAAGAATTATCCCATGGTTTTGTTAATGAAAAACATCATTAAATGTAAAGACACTGTATTCCACACCACCTCATGGACAATGTAAAGTGAATTCAAAATTTCTGTGTCTAAATGTTTATGGCAGGAATATCCCAGGGGTTGCCCATGGTGCTGACGAATATCCTGTACTAAGCACAAAGCTGCTGTTAGATTACAGTGTTAAAACATGCATACAGACACAAGCACACAGAAAACCCTGCATATTTGTGTCAGTGCTTATATCAGATGAATAAAAAAAAATTACAAGACATATTTTTGTCCTTATTAACATTTTTTAATTGTAGTCAGTAGGAAAAATGACATAGATGGAAACAGAGAGAAGAACATTTCCTGAGTGACATAGGAAATAAATACAGTAATGGTAGAAGAGAAATCCATCCTTTTCTGCTTTTAGGAACAACATCAGGAGAAGGTGGATGAAGATATTAAGCTGTATCAAACCCAACACAGATTAAATTCAAATAAACAACACACCATACCTTAACTCCCAGACAGGCTCTGGGGTTCTGATCAGCAAAATTATCTGATTAGTAATGTAAATGAGTAACACTGAAACCTAAATTTTGATATTTTGTAGACATTAAATATCTTGAGTGTTAAGTGCAATAACGTACTTTAATGTAATTTTTAAAAAGGTGACATCCTGCATCTTCTTGAAATAGCTGTGCTTTATCACACAATACACTCAGAGGTTTTGAAGTTGCCATTTCACATAGATTTTATTTAGTAAAATCTGCATACAGTGGATGAGGTATTAACACATTTTCCTCTTCATTTACTTTTTTGTACTGTGCTTTTGGGAAGTGGAGTGTACAAGGGATTTTTTTTTTAATTTTTATTTTCATGTCTGCACAACTTAAACAATGTCACATGTCAATGTCAACATTAACTGTGTGAAGTTAATGTTGCTATTCTTAGGCAAGTTGTTAAATATGATTAAAAACAAACCTCTCTAACTTCTTAACTCATCTGGGAAAAGAAGAAGTGAGTCATTAAGATGAGAACACAAGCAAATCTTAAAAAATCAAAGATGATTAAACTGATTAATCTTCATTTCTTTAAATGTTAGGTCACGCTCTTATTATTAATAACACCATAATGAGCTGTAATTAAATTCTAGCAAAGTTTCTACTTTTAAGTAGTTCGACCTCCTACTGCAAAAAACACATAGGATGGTATGCTGGTTCCCAAAAATTCACATTTTTGTACAACTTACTCTGTAAATGTGGCTGCCTATATTAATATGCTACTTTGCAATTTTTTTTTTTTTTTTTTAACAAAGTTGCTCTTTACTGTCTCACTTTCAGGACAGCATCTACACCCAAATGCAGATGAAATTGAAAAAAACTTGCATTAGTTCCACCCTAATGAAGCATATGCTCAGTTTCCTGAATTGGAACTGTAGTAAATAACATATAAAGGTTGGGCTGAAACTTTGATTTTTCTGATGTAAAAAATCAACAAGTATATAAAGAGATACTTGTCCATTGCATCCTCTTTCAGATATGTGTGCCTCTGTGGGGAAAATGACAGGATAAATCCTGAAGTATGGGAGGTCATGTTACTTCCAGCATGGAAGGTGGAGGGGCAGAACTGTGCCCCAGTAAGCACTGCCTGCTGTGGTGTGTTCCTGACTCTTTAACAGTTAAAAACAGTTAAAAACAGTTCCTGACTGCTTTAACAACAGTTTGATGCCTGGTGTTAACATAGTACTCAAGCGCAAGATTCACCAGGAAATGAGGACTTGAGCAAATATATGGAAAATTAATAATAATGGCATTTTGCACTCAGCCCTGGAGCATGGAAAGAAGTGGAGTGAGAGCCACACACAACTCTTTCCTTACACCTTGATATGCTGGTGAAAAATGAGCTGTACAAGTCCTTCAGGGATGATGAGCTTTCTCCAAAGTTTTCTTTTGTCTTCGTTTCATCTAGCGTAAAGTTAATTTTCTTTTTAGTGGCTGGTACAATGCTTTGTCTTGAATCTAGAATCAGAATAATGTTGACAACACAGTGAAACTTAATTGTTGCTTAGCAGTGCTCACTTCAGGCAAGGACTTTTCAATGTCCAATGTTCTGCCCCTGAGCAGGCGCAGAAAAAGCCAGGGGAAAACATAGCCAAGAGAGCTGCCGTAAACTGGCCAAAGGGATACTCCATAACATAGAATGTCATGTCCATGACATAAACTGAGGGGATTTGGCCAGGAGCTGCCTATTTCTGTTTGGAGACATACTGGAAATTGGTTGGTGGGTTGTGAACACCACTTGTTTCTCTTGAGCTTTGTTCCTCCCTCTCTCTCCTTTTCATTATTATTAATATCATTTTTTAAATAAACATTTTGCTTCAATTATTCAAGTGGATTTTTTTGGGGTTTTTTTTGATTGCTTTTAAATTTCCCATGGTATTTAGTTGCTGGCTGGAGTTAAACCACAACAAATATCCAGCACAGGCTCCTGAGTAAACACTTAACCACCCAACAAATGGTGCCACTGTGTTTTCCCTTGCAATCTGTATTTCCCTGTGTGGTCATTGTGTAACCAGTATCTTTTCTTCTGAGGGATTGTAATGAAAGCTGCAGCACCCTGAACTCGCTTGTAATCAAGCCCTACACTCCTTCAACCCTGCAGGAGTTTTGTGTGGCAGTTTTGTAACGTGACTTGCTTTCTTTAGTTACAAAGAAAGATCCTACTGGCATGACTGTCAGATTAAAACCTTCACAAGAGTCAATCTGTGTTAATTTGCAGGACAAGCAGACAAATCTCAGCCTAAGTTCACCTTGAGGAGTAACCTTTATCAATAAGGCAAGAGATGGGAGAGCCTCTCTGTATCTTCACACATCTCTTCCGAGATGCTCTGCTACTGAAGTCCCACATGGTCGTGCCAAGTCAAGATTCAGTACATGGGGAGAACAAAAAATCTGAGGTGGATGGTGATGTTAAAGCAGGTAGAAAGAGGAAGTATGGGGAGCTTTTCAAAACAATATAAATTGTGCTGTTTAATACCCCTAAGAGTGAAGTGACCTTGCAATACCCTCCCCTGTGTATACCCTTGTCTACACCTCCTGCTTTGTCCTGCTTCAGCTACAAGTAATTAGCTGTCTTGTTTTTATCTCTGAATATCCAGGTTTTACATTATAAACATTTTATTATCTGCAGTGCAGCTACTGTTTTGCTGTTGTTTCTTCTCCTACAGAGCAGCTTGTTATCTTCATTTTAGTCCCCTTCAAATGTCTTCTGCTCCATGTTGAAGGAATTATAGGATGCAGTGGGTGGTTCACTAGACGTTAACACAATTATAAATTGAGAAATGAGCCAACAGTTTCATTACAGTTGTCTGTGTATCTGATGGCATTTTTTGCCTGGGTAATGAAGTTGTGATTTGGGGGAATTTGTGGAAACATGAGAGCATTGTAATGACAAGGAGGTAAACTCTGTATAAGTGAATATTTGGTAAAGTCTGTTGATAATTACAGAATTTCCTTCCAAAACACTCCAGCTGCCAATTGCATTGGCATGAAAAAACACATATGCTTTTCTTTCTTTCTTTCTTTCTTTCTTGGAAGGGAAAACACTATAAAAATTCTTTTTAAGAAACTACATGAGAAAGATTACTTAGGACAATGACCAGTGTAAAAGAAATGTTGAAAAATCAAAATCAATTAAAAGTAAATAGAAATTAGAGTCATAGAAGAACGTGACAGAATCCAGACATGCATTTTGATAATGCAAGAAAGTGATTATTCAAAGGTCTGACAGTTTTCTAGGATAATAAAACACCATGACAACTTCAGTAGTTTTAATTCCAAATATTCAGACAACTGTCAGAGCTCCATCAAAACAGCAAAAATGGCTTATATTGTACAGATGAAGATCAAAAAAGCGTACGATGTGATATCATGTGAGAAGGAAATGTGTAGGCAAGTGCATGTAACTGATGACGGCAGCTCCTTAGAAATGTAATTCATTTTGTCAGACACTGATTGAAAATGGAACTACATGAACATCCACAGGAAATGAACAATCAAATGGAATCAAATTAGATGAAAGTATTGTATAAAAATTCAATTAAAATTTCAAATAAATAGAACCCTAGAATCACTGAGGTTGGAAAAGCCCTAAGGCCATAAAGTCCAACTGTTCTCCCTTGGCACTGCCAAGGCCACAACTGACCCAAGTCCTCAGGTGCCACATCCGCATGGCTTTTAAATCCCTCCAGGAATGGGGACTGCACCACTGCCCTGGGAAGCTGTGCCAGGGCTGGACAGGTCTTTCCATGAAGAAATCTTTCCCTGATATTCAACCTAAACCTCCCCTGGCTCAGCTGGAGTGTGGTAATCCCTGTATTTAGGAGTGGAGCTGATGCCTTATCCCCAGTAGGCTACTCCAAAGAAGCCACTTGGGGAAACTGAGGCAAAGCAATCAAGCTCCCACATCCACACATGCCACGCAGAAAGAGAGGCAGAAGGCCCTTGGCCTGGATCAGTTCCAGCAGTTTATTTCCAGGTAGTCCTGAAGGGCTGTCCGGGTGCCAAGAGGGGATATTGGGGGCTGGCCCTTGGCTTAAGTAGGGGTTACAGCAGCAAATGACCTTGAGGCCCAGGGGCCGTGCAAAGGGCAGGTAAGGTCAAGGTCCTACAGGGAGACAGGGTCGGTCACCACAGACAGACACCAAGGGATGGGAGAATCTACAGGGCAGGGGGGGACCCAGGGCAAACCACTGTACACAGAGCACCATTGAGAGGTCCTGTCTCTCAGGCCAGGCAGGTGACTGTAATTTATCCTGCCAGGGCCAGCTCCTAAGTGTTACATCAAAAGGTTGCAGGTATTCCACACTGGAGTCCATTTCCTCCCATATTGTACATGTTCCCTGGGAGCAGAGCCCAATCCCTGCTGCTGTCCCCTCTTGTCAGGGAGCTGTGCTGAGACAGAAGAACCCCCTGAGCCTCCTTTTCCCTAGGCTGAGCCCATTTCCAGCTCCTTAAGCTGCTGCTCATCAGACATTTGCTCCAGACCCTTCCCTAGCTTCCCTTTTCTGGACTTGACATAGTTTTGAAAATTTTGCTTTTCTGTGTCTTATTCTCCTCTGTATTTTTTCCATTAAATTTCCACTATAATTTTGTAGTCATTGTCTACGATTTTGTTCATTCAAAAATCAAAGAAAAGATGAGGGCATGGTTCAGAAGTACAGTCTGCAGGTAGTAGCAACAACAGAATGAATCAGTAAGTTTGGATTCTAAACTGAAAATATGTCAGAAACAATTTTATAAGTTTTCATCTCACCAAAACACCACTGCAGAAAGGCAAAAAAGGTGGATGTCTGAGCCTCCCTCTGCTTTCAGCAGTACAACAGACTTCTTCCCAGGCAGATACATCTCATTTTATGAAACACTTCTATGATATGTGATAAATCTTGGTTTTCTGCATAGATTTTACTGAGAGTCTGGACAAATCATTTAATCTCATAATTTACAATGTCTGTAATTAACACAAATGTATACTTTTCTTTGTCAGTAAGCAGCAAAAAATTCATCTCCTTTGACTTGCAGTTCAAGTTCAGAAGGAAAATTTAGACCTTTCATTTTTTGTATATGGCATTGGTCTAAATAATGGGAAAAAATAGTCCTTCTTCAGTACAGACACTTCTACCTATCTTGCATTTAATTTTTTCAAGAGAAAGTGGAACTGCTGGTGTTAAAGTACAGTTAGGAATTTCATAGCATTTTAATCCCAAAAGCAACAGAATTCAGCCTGATGCTAAGGTAAGACATTCATTATACTGCAGTTTCATGATTCATAATATGAGTAAGGGAGCATCTAGTAAACAATGCTTCATAGTCATGCACTGAAAAATCAAATAAAGGTAAAATAAAACATCATATTCTTGAAGTATTTTCAGAGTCTCAACCAGGCACCAGAAGGTAAAGACTGACAATTGTTGGTGTACATACCAAAAAGTTACTCACACAAAAGAAAACAAACACAAACAAGTTTTTAAGAAAATAAAGCTAAACAAAAACAAAGCAAAACAAACCTACCACATTTATCTGTCTCAGATTCAACTGATATTTCAAGGTTTGAGAAGCATGAAAATACAGTAACTGCCAAAATGAAAACCTAAAAGTTGACATTTACATTGTCTGATAACCAATTGGCTTATCTTGAGCAAAATAGAGAGTAAATACTCATTGAAGTGAGAATATTCACCTGGTGCTGATCATGAAAATTTACTGTAATCCTGGTTTGAGAATTATTTTCTTGTATAATAAAACATTAGGGGAAAAAATACAATGAAACCTCTATACTGTGTTTGTACTCTGCACAATATATTTCTTTGTGTTAAATCATAGAATCACAGAACCACAGAATTGTTTGGGTTGGAAGGGACCTTGAAGACCACCATGTTCCACCCCCTGCCATGGGCAGAGACACCTTCCACTATCCTTGGTTGCTCCAAGCCCAGTCCAACCTTGCCCTAAACACTCCCAAGCATGGGCCAGTCACAGCTTCTCTGAGCAACCCCTGCCAGGGCCTCACCACCCTCACAGTGAACAATTTATTCCTAACATCTCATCTAAACCTACTCTGCTTCACTTTGAACACGCTCCCCCTTGTTCCACCATTGCTGTTCTGGATGAAAAAGGCAGATATCATGTTGATTTTTTTATTTCCTTCTAAAAGAGAAGAGAGTTGTAGAGGGAGATGTTTTCAAAGGCACTGCTCTTCTCAGATTTTTCCTTGAAGTGAGTAAGACAACTTATGAGTGAAGGGTAAACAACTGCATAATTCTTTTCAGGAGCAAGACTGTACTGGCAAAACTAACAGCTTTGATGACAGGCTTCCCAGAGAGGCCAGGAGCTGGAAGAAACATGAGCTGCCCTCCTAACTTCAGACTAAATGGACATCACCATATTATCCATGGACTCAGCTGAGCCCACAGCTGATTCCTCTGGGGTCAAAAAAAAACACATACAGAAAAAACTGCTCCATGAAGTCCGTGGTACTTCTGCATGGCTAGAATTTCCAGACAGGTTCTAACATCCTTTTAAAGTCTAAAAAGGCTTCTGAAAAGAGTGGTTTACAGCTCAGACTTAGAACACATTATTCAAAAGAGCTTGAATAGTTAGTTCCTGTCTGAATTTCCCAATGTAATTAATATTTTGCAGTGATTAGTAGGTAAAGGCTTTTGTATATTTTCTAAACAATTTCTTTCAGTAATGCCACAGGTCCTAACTATTAAATATTTTTTTTATATAAAGCTGCAATTTGACATTAGTATGGCATGAGGTTGAATAGCTTTAAAGTATTTTTTAAAGATGAATATGTTCTAAGTAGACATTTATCAGTTACAAATGTCTTAAACACTAAGAATCAGGTCATCTAGAGTAAAGTGACAAGGTTTACCTAAAGTGAAAGTATCAGCATTTTCAAACAGCTAGTCTTGCATGTGCCTGAAAACCTGATGATAATTAAAGAAATACAAACATACATTCACTGATCTAATGATTTTGCTGTTTGAAAATACTGAAATTAAAATGTTATCTAATCATTTAGTTCTGTATTTTTCTATCAAATAGTTACAGAATATAATGCACGTAATACTTAAATGTTTCTTAGAACAATGGCTGAAGAATCTCGGAATGGACACAGATAAATGCCCCAGGCCAGGCTGGATGAGATTTGGAGCAACCTGATCTAATGGAAGGTGTTCCTGGCCATGGCAGAGGAGTTGGAATGAGATGAGCTTTAAAGCTCCTTCCAATAAAAACCACTTCATGATTCCGTGAATGACTTAGCAATTCATGGCTGTTCAGTGGGGGATGGAGGGTGCCTTGCCACTACATATACATGAAGATAATGAATTACTCTTTTTTCCACCTGGTTTTTTGGCACAATTTTCCCCATGTTGTTCAGAGAAAATTGAGAGTGTTTATTCTTTAGGCCGGTGAATATAACTAAAACTTGCTTTAAGAAGGAGTACAGACAAACCCATTTCTTAGGACATTAAAAAAAACACAGGAACACATAAAGACTATAATTTCACTGAAGCCATCATAAAATAAAAATATAGTTGGAAAATAATAAACCCATTGTTTTTGTTTTTCAGCAGTGTTTCTCTTAAGTCACAATTATAATTGCAGATTAGTTTTGTTCTTGTGGTCTTGTTGATTGTTTTGAGGAAAGAAGCGTACATCATTAACTGTACTGTGTAAGGATTCACATTTCAAAACACAGCTTTGTCTGGCCAAGACACTATGGCCTGTCTGATTGTTACACAATTGTCATTAAATGGAAATGATGCCCGGGAATGTTGAGCTTAATGTTATGTCTTGAAATAACATGAATAACATTACAGTTGTTTTAATGAAATTCACAGGAGAAAAATGTCATTAAACAAAGCAACAATATTAGCCCTGGTGCCCTGGTCAAATTCCAATCTGGCTGATTGCATTCTGACACTTACTATTTTTCAGCTGTATGAATTTGCTGTGCTTGTGTACCTCTCTGTTTTTTCATTGATATGTTAATGCCCTACATCACCAGCTCATTGCTGCCTGTCATTCCAGAGTTAGTTGGCTGTCACTCTCGACCATCCAAATGCTTTTAATGAAGCTGTAACCACAGTGCATGACCTTGAAAAGATCCCTTTCAATCTACCTTCCCAGAGGTCATCCAGTTACTTAGATATTGCTTAACGTTACAAGTGATCATAGATAAAACTTATTTCAGTTTTTGTTTAACACACAGCACAACCTCATGTACAAGCTCTGAAATAATGAAACATTGAAGAGCATGAATATATGCTTAAAGCTGGGCACAGTAGTGTCCTCCCACACACTGGGGCTTCAGTTTCCATCAGGAAGATACTTTGAGAAGTATCTGCTCATCTCCCTCACTTAACCATGATTTGCTTTGAATTGTGGAGGGGAATCTGAAATGGATGAAATTTAAGTGAAGATATATTCTGGGAGCACAGCTTATACACCTTATACATGCAGACAACAGCCATGGAGTAGAGATGGTCGAAATTTAAAAACAATATCCCAAAATATGGACTCCATGAAAAACTGCTTTTTTTTAGTGTTGTTACATACTACTTGCTTATGGATATATAGTCATATTCAAAAGCTTTATTTAAAGGAGCAGATCTGCTTTGCACTACCTTATTTATCTTTGACTTAGGGGCCAAAGTCTGGATTGCAGAATATTTGAGAAAACCCTTCTGACATTGCCAAATGTGTTGGCATTTATAGAGGGCTTATGGAGGAGAACATTCTGAAGGCCTAAATTCTGTTTCATTGAAAACTTTAAAAAGGACCACAATTTGGAATTTCCTGGTTCACATATTCATTCAAGATTATCAGTGGTGGCTTCATAAACCAGTTTTTAGTGTGTTTAGCACATCTCCTGGCTTAATTTCTAGTATTATTCCCAAGAGCCTCCCCATGCCCCTTAATCTAAAATACTGTAGGTGAAATCCAATCCAGATATTCATGCACAGTAATTTTCCTATTTGTGAGACCGGACAAGATCACCGAGGAGCTTGTAAAAGTATTTAAACCAGGCATACATTTTTATATATTTTGACAGTGATTAGAATATAAAAGTTCATCAGAAGGTAAGATCAGAAAGAGATAGTGCCAAAGATCAGAGAAAGAGGGTCTTTGTATCAATTAGGAAATAAAGCATTGCTGAGATCTCATTTAGAGTAACCGAAGGCAATCAATTATATCCTGCTTTGGGATCAAGTGAAGGTCCAGTTCTCTCAGCAAAACAACTGAATCAAAATCCTTCCCAAACCCACAACCCTCTCCCTCTGGTGTATAAGCACATAGCACTCATGTTTGAAGTCCCTGTTAAACTGCATTAGGATTGTCACCTTTAGGGTTTTGTCACAGCTGATTTGGGAGGAAGCCAATGACCTGGAAAACAGATGTGAAGTTTTAAATGTACATAATCCGACCTTTAAGGCTGATTTCAAGCTCTTGTCTTGGATTTGTTGTCTTGGATTTTCTTCAGGTGAAAAAAGAATACAATGAAATGAGGAAAAGAGTGACAGGATAAGTGAAAAAGAGTAGAGAGGTTTGTGTGAGCACAGATGCAAGTGAACTAAAACCCAACATTTTATTTAAGTGTTACATATGTCTGCACAGAAGTCAGATGTTTTAAAGCAGTTCTAGTTGTAGATTAGGCGTATTTTCTGTTCAGTACCAGGTCATAACTGAGCCATTCTAATGTGATCACTCTCTAGCTCACCAGTGCAAACAGTAAGGAAGAAGTAGAGAGGGAGCAAAAGGAAAAGAGTGAGAGAAGTTTATTAAAGACTTTGAGAGAGCCACAGTCATTGACCTCGCAGCCAAAAAAAAATCTGTTGCTCTATGGGTGGTGGTTGCTGAAATCTTGTATAAAAATCAAAGTGAATTCAAGTCTTGCACAGGCCTGTTTTACCTGAACACTCTGATAACACAGTCACTGGATCTTCAGGCAAATATAATTTCATATATATTTCTTTCTTTTTTCTTTTTTTTTTCTTTTTTTTAAGTCTGAGGTTGAAAAACTTTTAATCAAATTTAGTATGTTTAAGGAGAAAATACGAATCTCTGCCTAATGGCTGGCAACATCAAGGAAACCCAAGGTTTTTTCCACAAAGATCCTGAGTGAAGCTCTTCCTATGTTGAATATATATATATATATATATATGTATGTGAATATATATAAATCTTTTGACAACAGTAGTCAAAGTTTTTCAAGTACAAACAGAGAACGTTTAGACATGATTTTCCAAGGCTACTTCAAGTTCCACAACATATGAATGAAAAACACCACAAAGACTTCAATTCATTAAAAGTATGTCTCTATTGGATTAAACCTCTTCTCGTGCTAATAATTCTCAGTAGCACTGTATAACAGATGCTGCAGAAACACCCGAGACAGCCAAGGAAAACCAAGCCAAAACCAGTGGAGAAATTGCTTACCTGTCTGAACTCCTCAAGGTCTATTTTGTTTCCCACCAGCACCACGGGGATGTCATAGGTGTGCCGGACACGATAAATAAGTTCCTTAAACTCAGCTGCTTCTTGAAAGGATTGGCGGTCCGTGATGGAATAGCAGATAATGAAGCCTTCTCCACCTCGCATATACTGGTCCCTCATGGCTGTGAATTCTGCCTGCAGAACAGGCAGAACACGCTCAGTAATTTGGCAAACAAAATTATCCATCTGTAAATAACAAACTTGCGGAAAATTTCCCTCGTTCCCTACATAAATTCATATTGCTTATTTTACCTTTGTAAACACTGCTTTCTGAAATTTGTGCATCCTTCTGGGTTCATCAACCCCAATAATAAGGATTTCTCTTAGGACTTTTTTTCTTTTCCCATCAAGGGAGGTCTGTCCTCCAAGAATATGAACTTATTATGCAAGTGCCTGCATACAGAAAATACTGTCTCATGTGTTACCAGAAACTTCTGCAGTGCTGCCAGCACAAAGAGATGACTTGCAACTGAATGGATATTAACAGGTGTGAAAGAAACTATATTACTTCCTAGGAATCGGAGACGGGTACTAATTCCCTACTATGCACTTAATTCAAAAGCTCAGTAATATCAAAAAGACATTCATTAATTTCCACCAGCTTTGGAACAGTGCCGAGCAAAACAGGGATCCCATCTGCAAAAATTCTACTTTTTCAAAGGGTCTCGGAAAAGATGGAGGTTTCATTTTAGTGTAGGATAATGTCATTAAATGAGAATGAGTTATTTCAAACTGTACAAGAATTAGCCCCTTTTTCTCCTCCTTCATTTTTCTCATTTTATGTTTATTTTCACAACAATGTTTCTTGTTACTGGTATGGTTTTTTTCAGAAGCTTTTAAGAACTGCCATTTTGTACAAAAAAATCAAGATTTAGTTTTCAAAAACTAGTCTCAGACACCATGGCTTGAGAATATATTTAAAGCCAGTTTCTTCCTCAAGTTTGTTTGCTTTTCTTGATCACAGCCCAGAATAACCCAATACCATGGCAACAGTCGGTCAGGATCAGAATCCTCCTGACAGAATCAGTTCTCCAGAGATATTAAGATGCAGAAAGGTCTGATAAAAAAGGAAGACACATATTGGACCATCTCTATGAGCAGCAGGATGCAGCATAAAATCCTGTATTTTTTATTCTATTGAGAATTTAGGCTAGGATTTTTTAAAACAGTTTTGTTTACAGATATATATATATCCTCAGCCCTTTCTAAAAATTGAAGGAAAGTGGATTTCTTATGCTCTTTTACAAGTCTCAGCCTTAAATCTCTCTCAATAGTTGTTCATGTTGATTGACAATACTTCCTGTGAATAGACTTTCATGTTGACCGTTATCATTTATTTATGATGTATCTTTTACCCAAGGGCTTTATATATCATTCAAAACATTTTACCTGCTGCAGGAAAAAGTTCATCCAACTAAGCTTCAAAATGGCAGACTAATAGGCAATTTAAGGGTAGGATTCTGCTTTGAGAATTACTCAGAATTTAAAAATCTCTAAATTATCACCACATAGCACCCCAAGAGAAATTATTAGCTACCAAGCTACAAGACAGAGTGGGTCAGGTCATAACACAGCCCATCCTCTGGAAATTGGATGTGCAAGCAGTAGAGCAGCTGAACACTGATGATATCAAACAGAAAGGATTCCACACTCTACGGTTTGGATGAGACATTGAAGAGAGCTGTGTCTCTGTTCCCAGGTCTTTTCTAGCCATCTACATTAGATAGCTACTAGATCAATAAATGATGCAATACAAAACTAAATATTATATTCAAAGCCTCCAAGCTGAGAGCAGAGACTGTTAATGACTAAACAGTCATTAAATCCATTTTCCACCCTCAGACCCCAGGCTTTTTAAACCAGAACAAAGATCTCACTGAAGCCCTCCATCCCAGGGGACCCTGATTTTCTACTCTTTTCACAAGTCCCTTAGAATTGTTCTACACCATTATTGGGAGAGTAGTCTCCTTTATAGGAGGAACAGAACTAGCCCAGGATTCCTTCTGGCTGAGCAGAAACCTTGAGCAAAGTTAAATTTGTGGATTAGGCTTCCGAATTTTTCTGGCTGTGCAGCTGCAGTTTACTGTCTAAGCTGTCCTTGTAAAAAGTGGTAAACAATTCAATACCATTAATGGACCAGAGGCTGCTTCTAATGCTGGAAAATAGTTATACCATTAGTTATCTAATTATCTATTTTTGCACTTATTATTTATTTTTAGAGGGTTTATACAACTGAGTGGAGCTGACAGCTAAATGTACATGTTTTCACATGGAGCCTTAATGGCAAGCCCAGATGACCTGTCTCCTTGAGTTAGAAATTTCATAAATCAACTACTGTACCACTGTATAACAACTCTGCACAACATTTTACAAAGAATGAGCTCTGTTTAAGAGAGGTGATCCACATCTAGGAAGTGGTCCGAACTTTGTACAATCATTTATAGCCATTTATGGCAAACCAAGAAGGAATTAGGTCACATATCTCTGTTTCAGTTACTCACAGTAAGTGATGTTCTGGAGCATGAGTACTCCCAGGATCACTTCCAGGGATGCTTATTAGCTTTTCCTGGCTGACAGGAGGCCCTGGGTTCCTATTTTCACACACTGAATCATTCCAAAGGGACAGAGTTCTCAGCTTTGAGGACTGACAGTTTAGAGTCAGAATCATCTACCTACACATTCTGGTTCATGCTGGGGCATAGTTAAGACTTTCAGGATAGGAATGAGTTTATCTGTGCAATTTTTCATTATGACACATTATTACTGCTGATAAATTAGACTAAACAGGCAAAATACTTTAGTGTCATGTTTGCAATGATCCATTTTCAGAGGCATTAAGTGTTCTGCGCAAACTGGATTGAGGACATATACTCGACTTTCTGTTGTTAACTCAGTTAGTTATTTCCATTCCAATTTTTTGATGTTGACGTTCATTCCTCAGTTTTTTCCCCTTGGTATGATTGCTCAATACAAAGTCAAGGACTCCAAGGTCAAACATAAAATAAGCCTGGTTTTTGATTTCAAAAGAAGTGTTTTGTTTTGTTTTTTTCTTTTCACCAGGAACCTCAACGTAATAATATCTACTAAGAGAAAGAATAAATTTAATTGCCAATAAATACACTAAAATCTTTGCAAATCTATACACATTTTATATATAAAAGACAAAGGACTAAGAAGAAATTACATCTCTTTGCTAAATTTTAAGTTCAAGTCTTACCCCAGATTCCACTTTTTTCATGTTTCTTCATGTTTAGCAGAACTAAAATCCAAGTTGACTTGGGTTTTGTTTATGTTCAGGTTCAGATAGAGACAAAGCAAAAGATTTTAGAGATTTTTTCAGTAGTTTTATTTTTATATTTTGCCTGGTGCCATTATAAAATAAGCTGGGAATCTGTCACACTAATATCTTCTTTAATTGTCTCTTGCTGTAAAAGGGACTTCTGAAAAATCATTCAGGAATAGTACTGGATGCAAATTTCTACTCAATATAGGGAAAATACAAAACATTCCCAAGTCAGTAAATGCCAAGGGGAAAAGACAGAAGGAAATTACAACCCCTCAAAAGGAAATAAACTCTGAAAATTAAAATGAAGATTTTTCATGCTTGCAGCACTTTGCAGCTTGACATCATTCTTGATTACTCTCTTGTGTATTATGACTAAGATTTAATTGAAAAATGTGGTAAAAACATTTTTGAAACCAAAACGTCATTTTTCTTAGGAGATGCGATACTTAAGAACAAGTATCCAGTTTGGATGGAAACAAAACAAAACTTTTCTAAAAGTTGAAAGAAGGCAGCATAACTTTTCCCTTTTCCTTTTTCCAGTGTAATTGAATGCATTTAAAAAGTGCCACTAATTCTCATAAGACTGTATATTTCTACCTGTTGTTGAAGAACATTGACAAGAAAGTCTTTTGATGGCTAGGTTGCTCCTAGAGAGACATCACATTTGCCTTTCTTCAGTGATCAGGCATCTGACATGATTTTTCAAAGGTATAAGAATGGCCTCATAATGATATCAAGCAGCTTCTTCAACATGCTTCAACGTGTCCCATCCTGTGGTACTGAACTGCCTACACCCAATTTGATTCACTCCTCCCTTGTTTATCCCCCTCTACTCTCCCTCAGACTTTCCTGGGAGGAAGAGCAGAGCAAAGCTTGGTTCTGAAGGCTGGGATAGAGGAAGCCTTGACTGTGTTTGTACGTGCCGTATTCCTCATCATTATGACACTCACTCATTCCAGCAGCAGCCTCAAATTTATCCTGATCTATATGGAATTGCTGTATAGAAACCTATCTCATTGCATTTTAATCTCTCAAAATTCTCAATTCTAGCAACACTTTATTTTTCATAATCCAATCCATAATCCATAATCTTTCATTCACTCCAAAGAAATACTTCCACACCTACCACTGGGAGAATGTTCCTATTTCCACATTTCATCCTCCTGTATATTCTTGCTTTTTCTAGCAGCTTTTAAGAAAACAGCATAGCAAAAAGAAAATGCCTAACCTCTGTTTTCTCTCCTTCATCCTGATTTATACCCTTTTATCTCACACTTCATAATGATCAAGACAAAAT
>VWYN01018502.1:18526-81944 GCA_013400075.1 Hippolais icterina
GACAAAATTTTTTATAAAATGTAATGTTATTAATTAATTTTAAAATTCATACTGTTATCATGAATATAAAAAAAGAACTTGCATGTTGTTTGTTGTTTTTTTTTTTTTCATTAGAGATCAGAATATTTTCCAAATAAGATTAGTATCTTAATGTGTCCAGAAGAGGAAACAAAGTCATTGAGTAGTAAAGAAACACTACACTTAGATACCTAGATCTTTATGAAGGATTGGTCTATATATTGTTATCAAACATAAGTTTGGTTCTCATTTTCAGCTCAGGACAGCCCTTCCTTGCTGGCTGAAAGAGTCAAGCATGATGTAAAATAAAGTTCAGCAAAACCAGTTTGTTTCTTTACTGTTTCCTAAGTATTTATTCCTGAACAATGCTGGAGAAGGAGTGCTGGGCTACAAAAGCAACTCAGAAGTTGTTTAGAAGCAGCATCTCCCACATCACCCTTTACACTAGCAGCAATAAAGTGAAGCCATTTCTCCCAGATCCCCACGTTGTGCATAGCTAAGAGATGGCCTTCTCAGCTGCAAAAAGGATAAAATGGAAAAGAAGAGAAGGAAAAAAAAATGGACAAGGCAATGAAAAAGAGGGTTACCATCTCTGCTCCTCTTTTTCATTGTGTGGTGATGTGTTTGAGCAGTAAACACAGCTTGGTAGTGGAGACCTTCCCCACTTTCCTTAGAAGTGTGGTGCTTAGGAACTGAAAGATGCAGCACCTCCGAAGCAAAGGTGTCATGTTTTTCAAACTACACACACACTCCACACATTTTGATGTCTGTTCTTTTTTTTATGACATGGCTTGTATCTCTGGAAGAGGTCAGAGCCTCCCCAAGGAGGCCAGCCTCATAGTTTGAAGAATGTCACTTTCTATATCTTCTTGTTTTGTGTTCTGCTTGACTTTAGAACCGGGAATCTGCTAACAGATGTTCTTAATCAAAACTGTCTCCCTGATTACCACAGGGGTCATTCTTATTATAAACTGGATATTTTTTATATTTATAGTGAACACATGAGGGGTGGGATATGTTCTTGCAAACAGGCAGGATATTGTTCATCTATCGCAATGAACAAACAAGGATAAAATAAAAAAAAAGGACACAGGAAACTCAGGGAGATGGGAAAGCAATCTTCAAATAATGAGAGAAGAAAAAATTAGAACAATAAAAATATGTGAAGCTTCATTAGTCACTCAGAATTTTTTATTAAAAGTAAGTTGAAAATTTCTTCTGTCTCAGGAAAATATTTGCCAATGTAGTAAAATATTCTTAGCAGCAAATCTTTTTCAAAGCCAAAGTGCAAACCTCCCATATCTCTCTGTTAGTAAATTCTCCTACACACATAAGCATCATAGTTGACTTCATTGGGATTACATATCATCCACCTGGCACTGCTTGTCATAAAGTGTGCTTTTCTTTTATTCTTGAAATAGATTTACCTGGTGAAAGTACACTGGTGAGAAGCGCTGTGATAATTTTCTGGTTTTCATGGATTTTGTTAGTGTTTTATTCTTTGAGAGGGGAGGAGGGGGCAAAAGCAAGTAGTTTTTTAAAAACTTATAAATAATAGCAAGCAGCAAGCAACCTTGCAGCAGGTACATTTCAAATAAGAAAATACCCAGATAAGATCTTAGCTGGATATTGTATGTTATAAACATTGTAATACCAGTACTAATCTAGATGCAAAAGGAAGGCTTATTTCATCTGGTTTCTGCCTCCTGAAGAGGCAGTCAGGTATTCTAAATTTCAAATCATAGCTTTATTTAGTCTTCATGTCTCTCTCTCTCTACAGTCATTAGAGTGATACCATTGACTCCAGAGAGTAACTCAACTCATCCTCTGGGAAGTGTTAAGGATGCCAGGGGTATTTTTATTTTCTAAGTCTCTCACTATCTCCACAGAGATTAAATAGAGAGCCCTGCCTCCAATGTCCACAGTATTCAGGCCATGCCCAGTCATATTCTTTGTGCATTTGGATGATAAGGCTGTTCCTCCTCTCCATTGTAAACTTTTCATTTAGGTTCTACAAGGCTGTTTCATTTCCAATGGAGTTCAAAAGATCGAGAAAATGTAGCACCTAGTGCCTAAAGCCAGTTGAGGATTTTTCCCTTCACAGCACTCAGCAGTGGGAAATGCTGTTCCTCAGCATGGGTCGAGTAACACTATGAGATAATAAAGGTACACTTTTTCCACCACAGAAGCCAAAGTTCCCAATCTGCTGCCTGCCTTTGCTCACAGGAGCCCTGCCTGCACCAGCCACAGGGTTCCCAGCAATGGTGCAGCAGAAAACAAGAAAACACAGAACATTATTCAACATCACTTCACACTCTCTTCTTGCCTCTCTCTTATTTCCAGCCATCCTTTGCAAACAACAACAACAAAAATGAGTTACAGAGCAAAAGATAGGGAAAAATTTGCAGCAGGTGGTAGTCAGCCACCTGTGCCAGCCTAAACCATCTGCCACATCACTGGGAGGAAGGAAGGGAGCTGAGTAACAGCTCTGAGACAGACCAAAGAAAATGCAGGAGTTCTGGCTTAAATACTGGAGGACAGAGATTGATTCTTCTCCTCTTCAAGTGTCTACGCTGCTCTCATTGTACATCAAACCCATCTCTCACAACCCTTTTTGCCCATTCTAGTAATGATTCAGAAGCAGTTCAAAATGGGATTAGTATAAATGAGAATTAGCCCACAAGACTGCAGTGGAAGTGGGTTATTATTATAATCAGTCTCTTGATTAATGATCAGTCAATGTCTCAGCCTTTAATTACAGGAAAGAATTCTTGCTTCTGTTGTAAAACAGCAATATCCCTTTCCTTCTGTGAATTTGTACTGGGGACAAAATGTGCATCAATGATGACAGGAGAAGTATGAAGATAAAAAAGATTCAGACCAAGTTCCTAGCAGACTAATGGCTTTCTGAGTTTTATCTGACAGCCTTCCAAGACAATATTATGATCTCCACGCTGTACAAAATCAGTAGCCTTTTCTTAACTCTGGGAATATATAAAGATAAAGCTGAGACAGGCACTGAAATTTATCTGTAATTTAGAAGACAACTGGAAACCTCTTGCTTAAGCTAATTTATTTACCTGGAAGGAGAAACAGAAGAAGAAGGAGAATATTCACGGCAGATGTTCTTTCTGGAAGACACTGGTATGATATCCATTTCTGTGAAAAATAGCAGCATTACTTTTTAGCTGCTGATTCTTAGGGGTTTTCCAGGTTAGTTCACCTGGGTGAAGTGATTGACAGCACCCCAAGACCTTGCCTGTGGGCAAGGAAATGATCCAAGCTTAGTGGGTCAACTGAACGCATGATCAGCAACTTCAGAAACACAGTTAAACATGTTTTGATTATGAAATTCAAGTTTAGATTTACATTTCACACAATTTTAGCTGAAAATTTTCTAAAATTATTTCCCCCTCATAATTTCCCCTATACTTATGTTCTTCAGCAGAAACCTGCTTACTACAGGAACAGGTCTTCAGTCCCAGAAAGATGATGATGTTGCATTAGACCTCAGTTCAAGATTCTTTCTAACAACTGATGTACTTTCATGGAATGAGATGGATTCCTTCCCATTCGTTAATACATTGCTTATCTCTGAATGCAGAAAAGACTGTATACAAAACTAAAGTTCTGAATGTAAAGAGAAATTAATTAAAAATAAAGATAGTAATTTCTTAATATGATTACTCAATCAATGTAATTCATTATGACATTGCTCTCATCTTCATCCAAATGAGTCTGGGGCTCTGAACTGGTATGTTAAGCTTTCACCCTGTCTGAAAACCATGGATTTGCGAGGTTATTTTTTTATTGACTTTAAATCATTGATCAACACAATCTATTTTCATCATTAGTGAAATCATGTTGTTTCCCACAAGTAGACTTTCGGATTCAGGTTTCCCTTCTCTTTTCAGCTGTAATACTGCTTCCCATGCCATCTGGCACTTCTCTCAGGCACAGACCATGCAAGATTAAGCCTCGTGAAAAACAGGTGTCAGTGTTCCTTTGCATCTTGATCACTGATGGAGGACTATTTCACTGCCCCTTCCCTATCTGCAGAGCATTTTATATGCACTCACTATTCTGTATTCGCATGTCCTGCATCATGACTTATGCAGAAAGATTGAGCCACACCAGCCTGATAGAAAAAAAGTGAGTAAAGGGAAATAAATAAGGTGGAGAAAAAGACAGATTTGAGCAACTTCCAATAAAATAACTCAGGACTACAAAATATAACATCACTGAGTGACCATTCTTTCTTACTGAGGAACTAGTAAATAACCTGCACTGGCACTCAGAATCTCCCTTCAGATCCAGCTTCTTTTCACTAAGATCCCCAGTGCTCTCACTCTAATTGCCCTCCTGTCTCTGTGTGATAATATATTTGCCAGTTTTCTGCAACTGCGCTTTTGTTAACTTTATTAATCCTGCTTTTCCCAAGGTGGTTTGTCATGTGCAGTAATGAAAAGATGCAGTCCATCACCTAGGAGATGATATCTACTTTTTATTCACCTCTAAATATGGAAAAAATCACCATATCAATTCTCCACAATGCCAGTAAAGATTCCTCAGTGCTACACTCCCTAACTCAGAAAACTGCCTTTTTCTTTCATATTCATGCTAATGGTCTCTCTCTGAGGGATAAACACCTTAGCAATTTTCTTCTAAATGCACGCACTGAAGCAATCTTCATTGTTAACTACCTCTAAAACCCCCAAATGCATTTGGTTTATCATGCACCACATAATACTTCTCCATTCTCATTGGTATGCCAAGAAGAAAAGAGCCAGTTTTCACCTTTTATCATAAATGCATCATAAATGGTTAAAGGGAAAAATTAATAGCTTGGTAATTACATTTCAATAAACAGCAGAGATTAAAAAAAAAAAAAAAGGCAACAATCCACTAGTGAAGAGGTAATGACTGCAGCTGCAAGAAAAATCTTTGCAGGGATTCAGACATGCTCTTGTCCACTTCTGTGGTCATCACAGGCTTGCCACCTTCCCCCAGGCAGGCCTTGTGCAACCTTGAAGAAGTAAACCAGAAGTCTGTGGAGTCAGACACTTATTGCTCTGATAAATGACTAAAAATTATATTCTGGCTTGCTCTCTCATAATGACTTCCCTAACAAGTGTGCTGACCTTAAAAATTCCACCACGCAAATTTTTCTCTTCCCTCCCCTGTGCCCTACTCGTCAGCAGAGATATATATAACTTAATCTAAGAACCTGAAAAGGGGGGCAAGGAAGAAACAAGCAATCTGTAGAGTGGCTATTTTAGACTTTTTTAACATTTAATCAATAGTGCACTCATTTCTGCAACTGAAATTTAGCTCCATGTTTATCCGAGGGTTGCATTTTCTGGGGACTACACAAATCACCACAAAAGTAATGCAAAAATGTGTTACAATCCTGCATGGATTTTGTATTGCTTACAAAGTGATCTTGTGACATGAAAGGACTGAGCTGTCATGTCCGTGTGACTTCCCGACATGCATTTTTTATTTCCATGTGCACAAATATTTCTGAATATTTTTTATTGCAGTAGGAAAAAGAACCAAACAAACAAATAAGAGGACAAAGGCTGAGCTCTAAAAAAATAAGTCATGAGGTACCTTGGTTGGATCAATAGATCCAAGAGAAAAAGTGAAGGATCCAGGGAGACCTTGGAACACTTTCCAGGAGGGGCTACAAGAACACAGGAAAGGGACTTGGGAACAGGGCACGGAATAACAGAATGAGGAGAAATGGCTTTAAACTGACAGAGGGTAGGGTTGGAAGGGATATTGAGAAGAAATTCTTCCCTGTGAGGGTGGGGAGGCCCTAGCACATGTTGCCCAGAAAAGCTGTGGCTGCCCCATCCCTGGGGGTGTCCAAGGCCAGGTTGGATGGGGCTTGGAGCAACCTGGGGTACTGGAAGGTGACCTTGCCCATGGCAGAGATTTTACAGTCACTTCCAGTAGAAAGCACTCCATGATTTTATGATCCTGAAAGACATTGAGTAACTTCTGAGATATGCCAAAACTCTCCTACACAAGGGCAAAGCTCATCCGCATGTCCAAAAGTTATGGAGTCTGACTCCTTCAGCTTTTTTCAAGGTGTTTGTCAGGTACACTGATTTCTGACACAGATACAGTCAATGTGACCAGTGCTAAGCTTTTGAGTTTTTGTCTTCTAAAAAGCAAAGATCATTCCCCATGATTTGTCTCACATCATCCCACAGCTCTGATAAGAACATGGAACACTCACAACAAAAATTTATTCTCCTCATCCAATAGGCACAAATTAAAAGCAAGCTGTGCAAGCTTTCCTCTATGGAAGTGAGAAAAATATATATCCAAAAATAATACAGCTTGTTAAGGAAAAAAAATGAAAAGAAATCCCTAGAAAATAATTTATAATTTCACTAATAATTTTATTGAGTTCCTACTTTGCTCCTCAATCCCTCTTTGAAAAAATCTGGATTGATGAAATAACATTTCTCAGATTTCTAACATTGATCGAATAACATTTCTCAGATTGCTAACAAGCAACGGAGTTCAAAATTTACTAAGGCTTACTTTTGTG
Organism: Hippolais icterina; assembly: GCA_013400075.1. Taxonomy (NCBI): domain Eukaryota; kingdom Metazoa; phylum Chordata; class Aves; order Passeriformes; family Sylviidae; genus Hippolais; species Hippolais icterina. Next base: position 25,110 of record VWYN01018502.1, read on the forward strand.
TTTGTTTGTTTGTTTGTTGCGAGTTTTGTGTGTTTGTTTCCTTGGTAGGAGGGAATTTCACTTCCAGATTCTGGGGCAAAACTATTGAAACTCCAGCTAGAAGGATATAACTTGGCTTTAGGTTTTTCCATTCCCCCTCCTGCTAGTAGGAAATAAAAAAATTATATTTTCAGAAAGCCTTTTCTAGCAGTCCTTCTCATGTGGTTTATCAAGTGAAATATTTGGATGATTCAGAGAACGCTATGTATCTTTTTGCTTTTGCTCTTTTTGTCTGGAGACACTATCATTCAAAGATTCAGCATAGCATAAAAGACACTTAATTTTGAAAAATCATTTTTTGGGGGCAACCTACTTTTTCTGAGAAGCATTGAAGCCCTGCTCTGCAAAAGAACCTTTACTTCATTTGGTCAGGGAAAATGGGTACCATGTAGTGCTGTAATAAGTGCTTGTTTTTTCAGCATTCAAGCCAATTTTTTACTTCTGGAAATATCATTATGATGTGAGTTTTGTGAAAACTGATAGAGGTAGAATACAGTTTTCTGCCCACTGGTGTCCCTGGTTTGTGTACAGCTGCTTGATAACAAGTAGCTTTTGATAGCAAAACTCTGTAAAATGGGATTCCTAGTGTGATTATCTAGGACAGCACATATATATATATAAAGAAATCAGGACACACTGAGAGTATGTGCAGTGTCTGCTGAAACTTTAGAGTACTTCAGTACCATTCACTGGTGTAAAGAAAAAGTGCAGAATATTTTCCAGTGATGGGGAAAATTAAAATTTACATTATCATAATCTTGTGGTGGACTTGGATGAAGTTTACTCATACAGAATGTGTTTATATATGTGTTTTCCATGCAATGTACACCAAAAAAACCCCAATCAACCAACCAAAACCAAAAACTCACAAGGAAATACTACAAAGGTAGTACTGGAAAGAAGAAAAAAAAGATTTTGCTACATTTTATAAAAAAATTGTAACGATATATTTTCTTGTCTTATATGTTCTTATTTTATTAAAAAGAAAAAAAAAAACCCATAAAATTTTCAGCAACACCACTGTGCAGTTATCTGGTTTTGGAAGTTGGCAGTTAGAAAAAGATGAAGAACAGTGAGAGGGAAAGAATTTCAAGCAAATAAAAGAAGACTTTGTTGAAGGAGAACAGAAAACATTGGAAAGTTTTGTAGCACCTGCAGTATGGAGCCACTACCACTGACTTCGCAGAAGAGGAATGGTAGCAATGGGCAGGCAGTTGGTATTGTCAGACTCAATACATGCTAATGTTCACCCTAAATGTTTGTTCCCTGCAATATTTTATTTCACTTGTTTGACAGGAAGATAAATCCAGGGCTATAAATACAAACTGATCCACCCTTTATTGCATCATGATTCAGTCATGGACAGGGATGAGAAAGGAAGTTGGGAATCTTGGCTGCCAGTTGCCTGTTCTTCCTTTGGTAATATACTCCTTTTTATCAGGATATGTCCAGACCTTTTCTTAACTGAAGTCAAGGAATTTTTTTGCCAAAGATGTGAAGGAAATTGGTGTCAGGTCCACAATTTCATCTGTGATTTACTGCAATTGTTTTTTCCGCTCTGTCTATGCCAAATAAGTGTTTCTCCACAATCTGTCCACTGGCAAATAAAATGACTAGGTCGAAGGAGAGATTTTAGCTCTTCCCAGAAAATACAGAACAACTTGTCTTGAGATCCCAGGAAATTTTCAGTGTTATGATTTGACTTTCTAAGTACGTTTTCAACAGCCTGTGGAACAACATACAAAGGAAAAGAAACTAATGCTCTTCTTACCTAATACACTGTGTTAATAGTTTCTACATACTTCATTATCCTTGTGCTTTAAAAATAAAATGGATTTCATTTATACATTACAGTACCTACCAGAAGGTGCAATAAAATAATTTTCCCCTTATAAGAACAGCCCATTAGGACATAATTACTGCCAAAAAGGCATTTTACATTTCCTTGAGATAAGCTGCACTAGTGTACTTTGAAATTTCACTTTCATTGATTCAGTATTAGAGCAGCACGTTTAGATAATAAGCAGAAGGGTCTCAGATAACAGCCTGAGTGAATCATCAGACTATAATGTTTAGTCTGAGAAAGTGTGTTTATCTGAAGGGCTCTTGGGACTAATATGGTTCCTCTTCAGAGCTTGAAGCAGGGGGTAAGAATCATAGTCCTGCAGGTTGGCAGGATAAACATGTCCTGTGATTTGCTAGCAATTTGAGAGATGGATTTCAGAACAGAGCTCACTGTTGTTGTCAGGTTGAAAAGTGTCTGCCTGGAAATGAATTCATGTGCACACAATTCCAGACAAAGGAAAATCTCCCTGAAATGACATGCCATCACATTTAAGGGCCAATTTTTCAAGTCTCTGACTCACACCTGGGAAATATACTGGTGCACTAAGTTTATCATAAAAAGCTCACGCTTTAGAAAACAAAGTTGGTGCAATAATCTCAGAATGTACTGTCTCACTGACAGGTACAGAAACTCATTTTCCCACATACTTGCCTGCTTTGTATCTAAAAACAATTTTTGCCTCTTTTACATATCAGATCAGATTGTTTTTCAGTGAAAGGAACTCTGCTGCTCTTTTAGTGGTCGGTGTGAGGTCTACACAGAGAGATTGGCTAATGTGTCATACAGGGGAAAGCTGTGGCAAGAGTAAAAGTTCCTGTGTCAGTCAACAGCTTATAAATACAGTTTATAAATACAGCAGGAGAGATAACTGCTGTGTGTGCTCCATGAGGAGCATACTTCAGGGCTCCAGAAGCAGCAACATATTTTTATGCTAGAAGAGAGGGTGCGAAAGTGTAAATGAGCGAACAGAAGGTTTCTATAACTCTGTGTGGAGGCTTTTTGTGCGAGGTTGGAGCAATTGGGGGTTGTCACTCTCTGTGAATAATTATGAAGGGAACTGAATGCAGAATAAAACACTTGAAGACTGAATGTTCTTTCGTTTGCACCTGCAAGTTTGCTGGAAATCAAAGAGTTTATGTCAATTTGGATTAAATGTATGCAAAACCAGATTATTTTTATGACACATTGGTTAAGAGAAGGGAAATCCCAGAACTACCTCTACCAACAGCTCTTCCAAACTCAATGGACATAGGTGAATTCCAAGAGAAAATTACTCAAAAAATGTCCATTATGAGTGAACACAAAGTTTAAGCTATCTTTATGGATACTAATTTGCATTTGCAGATTTCCATGAAGTTTTTCCTATATACTCCACATGCCATGTTGTAACTAGCCTTGGGAGTTAAAAACTAAAAAAATAAACTTCCTCATTTTTATAAATATAATCTCTATCTCATATTTAGTGTGCTTGACTTTATTTACTTCTCTTTTTTTTTTGGTTTTAATTGAAATGTAGATGCAAAAGAAAAATTTGGGGTTAAGAATAATGCTTCTAGTTAAAGAGCTAAAGGCATCATTGATAGCTAACCGAAGGAATTACTGACAGCTTCTCCTAGATTTGGTTGTGCCACTGAAAAAGAATACCAGCATCAATTTTTTGCTCATATCCTTGCAGCACACCACATTTACAAACTTTTTTTTGGTAGGAATAGATCAGGGTAGGTCTGTTTATGACAATCCAGCTACCAGGAGCTACATCAATACCTGCTCCTGACACTCTCTGAGGTAAACATATTCCCTCTGAAGCTGATTGAGTTGAGCAAACACAGGCTGCCCAGCTGGCAGGTGTAGAGGGTGGTGAAGAACAGGTATAGTGAGTTTAGTGAAGCATAACTGCTTGCACCAGCCCTTAAAGTTCTTTAAGAAAATGCCTCTTATTGTGCCTTCAGTGGAAAAACAGTATTGGAAGAGCGCAAAAGGGCAAATAATGGTGTATAAAAAATATGTATCCAGAGTCCATAGAATATCAGTTTACTTCCTCAGATGAGCAGTTGGTCTATGTTATAGTGTCTATGTGTATGCATATGAGAAAAATCAGTAACTAGATAAGCAAGTTTATTAATTTTTCTGGTTTTCACATTGTTTGAATGTTGGATTTGTTTTCCTTTTTAGCTTCAGAAACTTGAGAACATAAATCTATTTTTGAAGCATCATTTATGTTCTAAGGGCTTCAAACTGACTCTACCAGTTAAAGTATTGGAGATTTTTATGCAGTGTCAGGTGTGAAATCACTTGTGAATTTTTAAGTCTAGATTTGACAATTAAAACTGTATTAATGATTAGCAGTTAATTTGGTCAGAGTTGAAATTCTTAATTAGTCCATAGGTACAGAAGGAAAAGGAGAAACATATTTGTTGAAACATAGCCTCCAGCACAACAACAAAATATATTAAATTCAGTCAGTTTCTGTATTGACTTCTTGTGTTTCCCAAATAAAGATGAATTACAATTTTAGCTCCTCGATCTCCTGAAGTGATTAAAGTCATTATTCAAAGTTGATGATGAAGTACTTATGACTGCGAGGACACCCAGACAAATGAGTTTTCCACTGCCTGATTTAGAAGCTGTAACACCGTCTCCAATTTGACATAAAACTCAGGGGAATAAAAGCAACTAGGTACTGTCAAGAAACACATCAGCAGCAGCACAAATGGGTGCTTTGGATTTTTACCCTGAGTCACCCAAGTCAGAGCAGAATTTGTGTGAGCTTCAGTGAGAGCACCATTAAGTCCTCTGTGAAGAAAGATCCTATTTCAACTGCTGACTTCAATGGGATTTGGATTAGGTCTCGATTTATTCTGGAGCTGTGTATTGCAGATAGAGAGGCAACAAATCCAAAGACATCTGCAAAGACAAGCAGCTAAATCCAGGACACTTAGAATGGACAGCTCCTGAAAAATTGTGGAGACAGAAAGTGGGAATAGTTTCCTAATTAGCCTGGGAATGTGTTTCAGTGGTGACAATCTACATTGGAACAACAGGGGAATTTAAAACAGAGATTTGCTCATATCAAATCAACTTGGTTGATTCATTTTAACATTTCAACAGAAGTAAAATAGCTATTCCTAGGCTGCAAAATAACCTGGGATGAAAAATCTGCTGAGTGTGGTGCTTTTTCCACAGGCCTCTGCTTGCTACAAAGAGGAATGGATGAGGGAACAGGGAAGTTTTAGATTGAACAAGAGGAAAAAATTCTTTTCTGAAAGGATTATCGAGCCCTGGCCCAGGATATCTGGGCAGTGGTGGCGTCACTTTTAAATTCCCTGAGGGATTTAAAAAACATGTAGCCTTGGCCCTTGGAGACATGGTTTAGTGGTGGGTTTGGAAGCGTTGGGTTAATGACTGGACTCAATAATCCTAAAGATATTTTCCAGCTTTTAAAATTCTATGATTCTATGAAATATCCACACCACATTTCATTACTTGATCACTGCATACCATGGACCTCTAATATTGTAGATGTTTTGCATCCTAATAATGATAAAACTTAGAGATAAAACTCCAGCTTTTTTTCTACTATTGTTCTCATCACTTTTCAGTGACTGAATTACCTGGATTTCTTTTCTCACCTTGCAACTGCCTGTTTTTACAAAATTCATAACCTTGGTGATTGTATCCTCCTCCTATAAATTAAGCATGAGGTTTAGTACTAGCCTTTTCACATGATCAAAAATTTTAAAAATCATGAAAAAATTGTATATGTGAAAATGACTGACAATAGCTGAACTTTCTTTAAATTTCTGGCAGCAGACTACATTTCCAACCATTTGCAGTCCCCAGCTTAGGTGCATTCAGTCATCTGGGAAGCTGAGAAATTAATTATCAGGTTTTTGCTTCCCAAAAGCACATTTAAGTTCTTTTAAGTTCTTTGTTGGTTGGCTTGTTCTTGCACAAGGTGCACACACTCTACGAAAATTTGAGAGAATACAATAGCCTTCGAACAGACCCTGAAACACTTCTGAGGAGAAGATCAGCAGGTGGCAGCACTTTGATTAAACAGTAAAAAAATCTTGAACTGGAAAGAAATGAACTGAGTCAGGTAGAAGAAATTATTGTATTTAACTCCTTCTTCATTACTGTATATGAGGCTTAATTCCCTGGCTGATGTTCACAAGCAGACACACTGTAATAGAAATGGGAGAATCAGGGGATGGTTTGGGTTGGAAGAAATATTAAATTTCATCGCATTCCCACCACCTTCTCATGGGCAGGGTCAACTTCCACTATCCCAGGTTGCTCCAAGCCCCATCCAATCTGGCCTTGGACACTTCCAGGGATTGAACAGCAGCAGCTTCTCTGGAAAACCTGCATGTGTAACACTGTGTGTTACTTTTGGTGTTAAGATCTTTTCCTTATGGGTGAGCATTTTATATTTAGATATAATGTTGGGAGAAGACAAAATGTAACAAAATACTTAGTCTACAGGTAGACCAGAAAATTCCTGTAATACATATAGAAAAGGAGGAATGAGAAATACGTAAGACAATCATCACAGTATTTATTAATTTCATTATTAAGATAGATGTTCCTGCATACAAGAGAATAAGAAACAAACATCTTTTTATCTATTGTTCATTTCAGCCTATCTCCTCTAATGAGATTTGGAAGTTATACTGTTCTGTACTGCTGCACTCCTTTAATCTTCCTCTTTGTTAGTTCTTCTATGTTATTCTGCAGCTGCTTCCTTTATGTTTGAATAGGGAACCTTGTTTTCAGCGCTGTGATCCATATCGTCCAGGTTAAAATCTTTGAGTTTTCTCTGACTGAATGACTCACATTGGAAAATTACTCACCTGACCAGCAGTGTCTAGAATGTCCAAATAGGCTGGTTCATCATCAATTCGGACTTGAGTTTTATAGGCATCCTCTGAAAAAAAAGTGCAGTTTGCTTAAGCATATGAGTGGCTCAGAGAATGGAAAATGAAACAGCTTCACTATTTTGGAGTAGGCTTTTCAAAAGCTTTCCAATTGCACCTAATCTTCCTTTATTTCAAAAGTCCCTTTTTGAAATCCCATTGTCACTATGAAGTATTTGCAAAAGGGAGTCGCTTCTATCACACTACCTCAAAATACAAAAATTAACTTTTCCTTTCTTTAAAAGGAAATTAATTTTTTTCTTTCATTTCCCTTTCTTTAAACACAGACCCCAGGTGTTACTTAGGTCAGAAAGATTCAGAGGTGTTGTGCTGCTCTGTGCATCAGAGCATTTTTTTTTTTACTTACTACAATGATATATTCAAAGAGATTTTCTAGCAAATAGTTTCAGTTTAAAGATTTTCTAAATTATTGGGATGGACTCCCTGTGGCTAAACAGGGTCCTGGCTCAGGTATGTCAGAGCAATTATTTAAACTTCTCCAGAGATACTTAAATATCTCCAGAAAGGCTGAGAATAAAGTTTTAAAAAATAAATTCTGTAATATGTGTACTCACACTCATCATACATGCAGGCAGAGGAGGAGAAACTCTGTTTTGTGGGCCCTTCCTTTAGCTCATGATTTTGTCAACTTAATTTAGAAGAATTAAAACAAAGAAAAGATTAACTACTATTTGCATATGATGTTTACCTCACATTTCGATTTCATTCCCCTCTCAACATTTGTATTTTCTTCATAAGATTAAAAGTGGCATAGATACTGGCCCGTGTTTATACTTGAAATAGTCTTGGAAATTACCTGTGCTCTTTAATTGAACAATCATGCAGAGCAGCCTGAGTGGCTTTTGTGACTGACACTGTGCTCTGGAAATGCACTGAGTCGTGAGGACAAGTGCATCTGTTGTACCTGAGAAATGTTGTTACCCATCATGAGCCTGTGGCTGGGCCTGTCCTGAGAGCCAGTCCTAAGACCCTCAGCAACAGGCTTTCAACCACTGTTGAAACAGTATTGAGATTATAATGTGGGATTATATGGCAGGTAGTTGGAACTCTTGAGATGTTCCAGTTTGTGCCATAATATATGTCATATCCTAAAACACTTTACAGAAGTGTGGAAAATTCTGCATTCTACCAGCAGAAGAAAAAAAATGAAAGCATTTGGATACAAGTCTGTATAGCATCAACTCAGACCCCTCCCGTGAAGTCAGAGGATTGCTGTCTTTTATGACATTATCACATACAGTATTTTCCCCTGTATTTTAGGCCTCAATTCAGCAAAAAGGCACATGACTTTCTTTAAACAAATACCTAATCCCATTGATATTGAGATGGACCAGAAGCTTAATTAATTGTATGATATATTACCTTGCTGAGAAAACCAGAGCACTCCAACCACCATATGTTTTTGTTAATAGATCTTTTTTTGAGATTGCTTAATAAGAAACTGTGGGGCAAAGAAGGACCATATAAAATGATTTGGACCACTTGCAGTTTAAGTAATTTATTATTGCATGACAATGCAACCTAGAGCAGTAGATTTATTTTTATTTTTATTTTTTTCTTCTTTTTTTTAAATCAAAAATTAAAAGTAAAATAGTAAAATATGTAAGATCAAACATGGTATTTCCTTCATATGAATTCTATTGATACTATCAAGTATTATTAATGTACTTCCATGCAAATGGGTGTCCATTTGCATTACATTACTACATACATAATTAGCATATGACTTCCATAAATTTAGCTTGTACTCTTGGCTCAGCAGCTGGATTCTCTAAAGCCAGTGGTCCTACTTCCCTTTTCACTTAGACCCATATGAATCTTTATACAGAAATTTTGAAAGAGTCAATGTGGAGAAAAATTTTCCCACTTACATTTTACTTTGATAAAAATGAAGCTAGATAAAACCTCTCTTTTTTTTTTTTTTTTTTTTCCCCCCCTCCCCAGATAACTCANTTTTTTCTCCCCCATGGAAAGGATTTACAAGTTCAGAGTTAGTTATAACTGAAAGGCTCACTAACCTCTGAATAGAAGACACAGCTTTCAGTAAGTGAATATAAGATATCTGCCCTGCTGAGCTATACCAGGTGTACCCTGATATAATGTCACTGTCGTTCATCAGGAAACTTTCAACTGTTAAAAGCTGGAGCCAGACTATCTTTATAATATTTTTACTTTGCAGACATAACACTGAATGCATAAAGACATTTTGTCATTTTCATTTATTTTGCTTTCACTGACTACTGACCTCAAAACATTTCACAAAGGAGTGTTAGAATAACTGTCCCTTTTTCATTCTTGATATATGCTGATGTTTTCTGTTGATGGTTTGTTGATGAGAAACATGTTTTGTTATACTTTGACCAAGTACATGATAAATCGTTTTCCAGGCAAATGCTTTTCACATGTAATATTTGATTTTGCCCAAAGAAACGTAGAGATGAAACAGGAAGGAGGTATGAATTTCCTTTTTAACATTCTCTCTGCCTATGTACAAAAAGCAGGATAATACAGACAATAAAGAGAAGCCAAAAATTTCCTCAGTTGGGATGTGATAAGCAGGGGTATTTTCAACGTGCTTGTAGATGGAAAATAGGTGTGAGTTTTAACTCCTAATTTTCTTCAGGCACACATTTAAGAGGAAGTTCCAAAGTAGCAGACTTGCCAAAGAAATCACTGTCTTCAGTCAACACATCCTCATACCAGGGAACAAATCATAGCACCCACTCATATCATATTCTTAATGCTCAAACGTGGTCACTCTTTTGAGAGGCACTGACTTTCCGTTTACTTGTGGATTCACTGATCTCCTGAGCATTTCATTCTTTCCACGGCAGCAGGGAGAAGCAAGATGCATTGAATTGAAAAAATTTTAAAAATTGAAATTGAAAAAATTGAAACCCATGTTTCCCATATCATGTCATGAAGACCAAGAAGAGCTGTAACAATTAGTTCTGATCTACAATTAATACATTTAAACTGGGATGTCATCTCAGAAAGTAATGTAAATAGAAGTTTAATTATCTTTTTTTATCTAGTACATGGGCAAACATCTTTATTTTATTCAAATTGTGAGGCAGAGGCATTTATCTGGAAAGAAACCATTACCTGGAGGTCAAGAGTTGGATAAATCTGCATCTTAAACCCATATTTTTTGGTTGACTGGTGGCTATGAGGTTAAGCAGAAATTCTGGTATTTTTACACATTTTCCAGAGGATTTCATAAGGGACTACCATGTGGTCAGTCTTTTTAGTCCAGGCAGCATGGTACAATTTATGATCATGGTAAGGGAATAGAAGTTCTGAGACCTTGCTGTAAAGAGCAGGAACAAGCTGCTCACATGCGGACAGAGAAGAACAGAAGCGAAGATGTTCCTCTGAAACTGCATCTAAATATATATGAAAAGAAGAGGGAAAATCTTAATCAGGAACACTAATAAACTCATGCTTTTATATCCTCCCTTTAAAAATTATCTGGATTTAAAATGGTGTCTGATGTATTTACACTACTCACAGTGTTTGAGTACTCTGCACTTCCTTTCACCTAATTAATTTATAATATAAATATGATGCTCCCTTAAAGCTTAATTGGAAGCTGCTAAACCATGTGTATCTATGCTTTATACCCTTCAGATCTAAGGAGTAGTATTCAAGGCCAAAATCCAGCTGCAATTTCAGTAAAGTATTAAAAGAACATATAAAATAAACATGAATAAGACAATAAATCAGATTATAACTATATTGTTTGTATTAAGCTCAGGATTAGTCTTTTTCTGTGAGGTTAATTGTAAAGTCTCAGGTGTAGATTTGGGTAAAATTATTCATAAGAGTAGGTTATTGCATGAACAAATCTGTGGGCAGAGTTTACTGATATTGTGTTTCAACACTGACTTGCAAGAATGAATATTTTTTAAAAGAAAACAAAACTCCCACATCCTTGTTATCAGAACAATGTGTAGATATAGGAACTGTAAAGTCAAAGATAAATTCTTTTTTTTTCTTCCAACATATAATATGTTGAATTTTTTTAGAACCTTATTTCCTACAAAGATTAAAAATAAAAATGAAAATAGATANACAAAGAAAAAAATCCTTTACTCTTCATATTATCGGGCTTTTTTCTTTTTTTTTTTAATGTATGTGTGTGTAAAATTAATGCATGATCTTTTTTTTCAGATTTCTTTTTTATAGGACATAATTCTGGACACAAAAATACAGTAATTAATGCAAGGTTGTGTTATGACAAATTATCTTAGGGAAGCTGAATTCATAAAAAATGTATCAAAGTACATTTTCAGTTATAAGCAGATATCTGCTTCAAGACAAATAGATTTGAATGGTGTTCCATTTGAAGGGGAATTGTAATGGGTTTATCATCTGCATTACAGACCTGTTCCAGTCCCTAAATATAGGTCAGATGCTTCTTTCTTCCATTTGTTAATGCTGCCTCTATGCCTTCTAAATGAAGTCTTCCTTCTTCTCTGTCTTGTACCATACCAATTGCTTTTAAAAATTATCAGATTCACATATATGGGTGAGCCAGAAGATATTTTATTTGACTGAGGAGGTGTTAAGCTAGCAGAAGGAATCCAAGCTCAGTCAGCCACACCTGGAATTCTGCCTCTTGTTCTCCCTGTCTGCCAAAGCAACAGCAGGAGACACAGCTCTTGGTGTGCTCAAGATTATCTGCTACAAATGTGTTTTAATTTAACAATGCTCCTGAATGTAGAATGGTCATGAGTTTTTGGCTGTATGGGTGCTGTTCCTATTTACAGAAAGGAATTTTTCAATGAGAAGATTGGATGAACAGAGACATGAACCACTGTACCAAATACTATACATAAACTCCTCCTCTTTGAGATAAGAATAAGCATGTCACAGGAATTACCCATCAAAATACATTGCTATTAAAACCTCCCTTAGAATATAATTATTTTCCTGGACTATGAATGTTTTGCAATTTGGGTGAGTGTTGTTATCAGCATTTTGCAGACAAGGACACCAAGTCACAGAGGTTGCCTTCCTATAAGCTCTGTGCACATGATAAGCAATGGGTGGTTTAGAGAAGCAGGACTGACAGATTTGATTGCCTTTTATTTTCTAAATACTCATATAGAGAGCAGTATCCTTTAAAATAATTCAAGTAGGGATATTAGTACTAGGCTATTAGCTAGGATATTTAAATATTCCAGCTCCAGCTCTGTTACACCATTATAGATGGTGTGATTCTTGGGGATGTCCTGTGAAGGGCCAGGAGTGGGACTTGTGCCAACTTGATCCTTGTGGGTCTCTTCCAACTCTCACCTTAATCTGTGATTCTAACTGCAATTAGGAATACTTCATACTTTTCTTCCTAGGGAGGCTGCTTTTTGGTTTTCAGCATTGAGCAGTATGTGCCATTTGTCATTTGTTTAGCTTTGTCATGTCTTTGTCAGGTCCTTCAGTTTTCACTCAGTTTCATGTTAACAGCACACGTTGCCTGTTACCAGCCTATAAAAGTGATGGTAACAGACAATATTATTCCAGCCAGAAGAATCTTGATGATGGTTTGCAGAAGAGATAGAAAAAAATCTCTGCATTTCTAAATCTATAGCTAGAAACACTTCCTTCTGTAACCATATGTTTTGAACACCTCAGCTGTTTCTATGAAAGCAACATAGGTAAGTAATGCAGAATTTAATGTAGATATTACTTTTCTGCTAGCCTATAAAAAACCCTATAGTGTAGGCCTTGAGAAAAATAAAATAATCTGAGAAAAAATAAAGCATTATTCATGTTAAGTGCTTACTGTAAAATGAATTAATTCATTTATTAATTACACATTCAGTTACATGATGATAAATATAGAAATCTCTGTCTCTCTATTTCCATTTTAGCATTCAAATTGCCATAAACATATTTACAGATAATATACTGAACCAAGGCTTTGGCTACATATGTCTTCAGAAAATATTCTGTACAGTTTTCAAATGGCTATGCTAAATTCAAATACATATCACTGTTGTAGATTCCATCTCTCGCTAGTTTCAATTGAAAACACATTTCCTTTACTTAGCCTTTGTTCAGTGTTATGACATGCTTTTAACTAACTTCTGACTTCTGTTTTAGAGGTTTCTGCTCCTTCAATGGCACTTAAATATCCCTGAGTTCTCAATGGCACAGGTTTCCCAGAGAAGCTGTGGCTGCCCCATCCCTGGGAGTGTTCAAGGCCAGGTTGGATGGGGCTTGGAAAAACCTGGTCCAGTTGAAGATGTCCCTATCCATGGCAGCAGAGTTGGAATGAATGATGTTTGAAGTCCCTGCCAATGAAAATTATTCTGTAATAATGCAGTTCATAATATAATTCATAATTTCAAGGAGTGAAGACACAAATAAAAACAATTTAAAACAAACAAACAAACAAAAGTAATGATTCTACTATCTACGTTTGAAAACAAAGGAGCAGAACAATCTGTAGTTGATTTTGTCCTCCTAATAAAAGAACTGCTAATATCTTCAATGGAAAGCTGAAGCACAACTAGATTATGCCCAGATCCTCAAACAAATCTCTGTATTTAATCCTAATCAATGAAAAGTTGTGTCTAAATGCTTAGAGGGGCACAGTGCATAGAATCATAGATTCACAGAATTGTTTGAATTGTCAGGGACTTAAAAGAATCTCATTCCAACTCCCCTGCCATGGGAAGGAACACCTTCCACTGGACTAAAGCTGCTTAAAGGACTGCCCAACCTGTCCTTGAACACTTCCAGGGATGGGGAGTTCAAAATCCCTCTGGGCGACATGTTGAACATCCAGAATTGTTGTACCAGAATAAAAACATCAATTTAGGTCAAATAAGTCCCACGCAGCCTGACCATTTTTTATTAGTAGTTTTAAACAGCCATCTTCTTCATACTCTTGTCTGACTCCTTTACCTCAGGTTTTGGCTGCATCTGTTTCTAATAATTCACCGAAAAGCTTCCTCAGCCTAATGGGCGTTTCTGTTCAGCTCTCACCTCACCACAGTGCTCCTCTCCTAATGCCATTACCTAACTGTCTTAAAACAGCTGCTCTCAAATTAACTTTCTCCCTCTTATTGAGCTGCCTAATGTTTCAGATCTGTGCTCTGCAAGGCAGGACTGATAGCACTGAGCTGCTGAAGCAGCCTGATGGATTTTCAGCTCCGGATAAGTACATGCCAGCTTTCTTGATGACCTGAAATGCACCCATTGCCTTTAAAATTGGGAAATGGGTTATCTATTGCACATTCCATTTTCTATATATTTTTTTTTCTTCAGTTTTACCAATAGATGTGTACAAGAACCCCTTCTTGAATGTGAACTTGCTGTTTTATTACTGTGGTGCCCTTTCATTCTTTGCTGAAAAGCACCGGAAGCAAAAGCAGCATAATCTCACTTAGTCTATGGTAAGTACAAAAAAAGAAAAAAAAAACCAAAAAAACAGCATTACCTGTGCTCTAAAATGTTTTGTGTGACCATAAATCTGAGGGAATTGAACTTTGAGCCAGTTAAATTTAGTTTCTTTTTTCCCTTTAGGTTCTTACAATCATGAAGTTTATTAACAAAACAGTTGGAAAAGGAGGCAATGGCCTGCACAACTCAAGAAGAACTAAAATTAAGAATGATTGTGTTTAACAGTTTTGCATGGGAGAGATTTTCTTCTATATGGAGTAGTCAACAAGGATACAAAGCACAATGTACAGTAGAAAATTCAACGTAAGACACTTTTTTTAAACAAAGGAGGTAAAAATATAAAACCTTGGTAGCCAGAAAGGCAAACTCATTGCTACCTTGTCTGGTCCTGCAGCACCTTGCACTCAGCCAGATCTCTGTCACCAGGGCCTAAAGTTTATAAATTACAGCAGGATATGTGAGCATAACAGTATATGTTACTTTACCCACTCCTGGAAAATATTAGGGCCATTAGCAGATTGAAAACTAAGCACAAAAAAACACCAATGCAAATAACTCCTTCCACAGAGACATTGGGTATTATATATTAATTTTTTACTGTTTGCCACATTTTTTTTTCTAATTGCAAATGTGTTTCTGTTGCATTGTGGCAACAGTGATCACCCTGTCTAGGGAGGTTACTGTAGCTGGCAGGGAAACAGAGAAGACAAGTCTCTGTTTTGTCAAGCTCCAGGAATCCATTTCTTTCCAGCCAGGGAGGGGGTGAAGGCAAAGAGGAGGGGCAGGGGCAGGATGGTGGAGTTATATAGGGTGTTGTAGGGGCGGGGTTTCCAAGGGAGGAGCTAACAGAGGTACGATCAAATTCTAGTGACTTTAAACCAGAAGCACTCACATGTTTCCCCCCCAAAATAAAATTATTATTAGTTAAAGAAAAATGCTTTTTCACAAGGCCCCAGAGTAGTTACAAGTTCTGATCAAGATCAAATTTATTTTACAATTTATATAACCAAGATGAAGTCTAGAAAACGATGCACCATTCTTCATTTCTCCAAACACATGGATGGAGAAGCTCATTCCATTCTTACATAACAACACATTGTAAAAGAGAATTCTTCTGGGTTGAGTCACTTCTTCTAAGTGATAACTTTCTGCTGGCATACATCATGGATTTAAATGAAAGACTGAATAATTTGGTCCATTGAAGCAGCTTTTAGTTACGATACAATTGCTGTAATTAACGAAACCACTATTCATTATTTTAATCTGCAAATATGCACCTATGTGACTGAATTTGTATTAATTATTTTATAGGACAAAGTTTGTTGCCCAGAAAACTCACTCAGCTCTTCATCAGAATTTGCAGTGCAGTCCTCCAAACAGGCTAAGTTTTGCTTGTTAAGTGTCCCCCATCCAAGTGAATAAAGCTACTTTTCTCAGGACTAGCTCTTGCAGAGAATTTACAATTTCTCTGCAAAAGTTAGCAATTTTGTAACTTAAAGATGACTCAGGCAAACCATTGCATTTGCTGTTAGGAACTGCTTGCAAGGTAGATAATGCTACCAATATGTAATAAAAGTATATAATTTCTTTCTCTGCTTCCAGAAAAATTTCATTTCATTCAAAGGTATACATGAACAAGTGAATAAAGTACTTCTGTTTCATCAAAACATGATAATTAACAGGATTCCAAGTACCCTTTTCTTGGGGAACAAGAATAGTGGGTAGGAATTGCACTACTCTTTTAAGTTCATGCTTGAGCTACTGAGTGGGAGGATCTGACAGCTACAAATTCACTTCTTGTCATTTCAGAGGAAGTAATTAGCAAGTTGGCTACATCTGCATGGTTATAAGCACGGATGGTGCCTTGGATTTAGTAAGGTGTAGATGGCTGCTGCCTCCCATGAAAGAAAGGTTAATGGAAACATTTGTCCTGCGATGAAGAATTTTGAATTGAGCATGAAATTCTCTGCCTCTAGAAAACCATGGCATAGGTAACTCCTTCAATTTCAAATATAATCTGTGGAATAATTTTGCTAATCACAATATACAGGATATAGGTAAGCAAGTTTTTACTATTCATGGGCTGCAAGTTTTGCATCAAGTCCTTCTAAGTTCATGACCCTAATGGTAATCACAATCAATGAATGAGGGTTGTGACACCCACTGCAGAACCACTGGGCTAAGGCCACAGAGTGAATTTGGTGTTCATTCCAGCTTCAGGCATATAATTCCCAGGACATTGGACTGCCACATAACATGGCCCTCCACTACACTTTAGCCCCAAGAACCTAGGTTTTCTTTATTGTATTTCACATTTGGGAGTACCATTCATCTAAATAGCATGAGATGCAGATGTTAGTGTGAGATAATCATATTCTATCTCTTTGTATACTTACATTGCTAATTAGAAACTGCAATATGTGTGTGGCTTCACTGTGGATAGTGGTTCTGGGTAAATACATAAACTCTCCTGGTTTTGATGTCACCATCCAGATACAGACCTTGCTTGTAGCCAAAACTGTTGGAACCCTGGAATCTGAGAATTTTAGGCTTTCTGTGCTGACAGGCATTGAGCTTCAAGAAAACACTTCATTTTACCTGAGGCCTTGGAAGAGGCTTCCAAAATTAACTGATAGCCCTGGGATTATGGGTATATAGCTTGAATAGAAGTGTGTAATATCACAGGGTGGAAAACTTAGTTTAAGATTTTAGTATATAGTAATACATATAAAGCAAGATGGAGGCTTAGGCTAGCCCTTCTTTTTTCACCTTCTTCTTCATGGGTTTGCGTGGTACCTTGTTATTGGGTAGAAAAGTCCACATTGTGGATCACAGGTGGTTGGTTATTGGATTAAAAGTAAAAATTATTTAGGTCTCATTTCATAATTAGACAGTTTTTTCTTAAAAGGCCTTGTACAGAGATAGAGAGATCAATTTTCTACTTTGTTTTCTAGGACTTACAGCTTGTTAGACTGTGGATAAGAATTAATAAACGTCTGAGTCCAAACATGAAAAACCATCTCTTCAGCATTTAATCCTGACTCTAACAGAAGAAAAGAAGATAAGAAACCCACACAAAATCAGTCAGGATCTAAAGGTTCAGAGTTGAGTTCTACAGATCATATGAGAGGCTCAACCCAATGAAAATGTGCCAGTGAAATTCTACCACAAAAGAGCAGAGAAGAACCTAAGAAGAAGATATTGCCTCAATTTCTTTTTCTTGGGTTAATATTAGGGTATAATTGTAGACCTGGAAGGAGGGCTGAAGAGCTGAGCTCTGAGAATATCCTCTTCTGTCAGCAGAAGAACCATTTAAGTTCTTTTGCTACTTCAAACTAGTAGATGGATCAGTCAAAGACTTGGTGGATCAAAACAGGGAAAAGCAAAGATTTTTCAATAGAGTCAAACCAAAACCAGCCATTGCTGAATTGGAGGTCTTCTGCTTTCTACAAAGCTGGTATGAAGCAAAAAATAGACTATTTTTTGTAGAACAGAGAAAAAAATTAATAATGGTTTCTATTCTTGACTGACTCTTTCTACACTCTGAATATAGAATATATTATAAAATAATTTTAAGGAAAATGTTTCATTATTGTCATTATTTTTACTATTTTTAAAAAATTATACCACTGAAATGGTTTTGTATTGTCACATTTATAAGAAAAAGCTTTTGTCTTCCTCCCTCAGTTTTAATCTGACTAATTAACTCTTAAGAAGAACAATCACAAGGTCAAACTTCTATACAGTTTTTGGGTTTTTTTCTCGTCTCTGTATTTAGCACATACACAATTAATCTCAGGTTTCCAGAAGAAATAGAAGGGTAATATACCATACTTTGATCCTCCATTGACCCTTTATTCAGTGGAAAAGATGGCCAAGGCAGGAATATATTTTACTTCTAACACAAAAAAAGTTAATGGAGCATGGAAAATAATAAATAAGAACCGTTAGCAGCTAAGGGATATTGGTACTTTTTTGCATGTGACCATGAGTCAAGCACAGATCTCTCATGACAGCAAACAGGGTGAACAACTTTCTGTCCTCCTCCAGCCATGGTAAGCACTTGTTGAGTAGACATGTTAAAGAAATAGAATCATAGAATTGTAACACCCCTCGTAGCTGTTCACCAACTGGATTTAACTCTACTGACCACCACTCATTGTCTGCCTGGTTTTACCCATAATAAACAGTCATTTGTTTGTTTTCTTAATTTCTAAAACAATGGAGAAAGGCAAATTGTACCAGCCAGATTATCAATTAAGGTAATTCTGATTAGATAAATGCTCCAACTAAGAATATAAAGAGTCATGAAAGGTCAAAAGACCATTTAACCAGTTTTCCTCATTTGGAGAAGGGCAATAGCCCAATTAATCCCACACAGTGACACAGGTAATTGTTGCTGTCATTTTTTATAACAGGGATAAACTTGGGAAGGAATTTTACCTCATGGACTGGTGTCTGAGAATGAATGCATGAGGTGTTGACTGGGTTTTCACACCTCTCCTGTCCCAGAAACAAAACCATTTCTGTTCTCTTTCATTCCTACTTATACCCCCATTTCCACATATTTGTTTCTACATGATCCCTTTTGACTTTTTGAACTTTGAGAGCTATGCTTTTCACCAAACTTATTGAACTCAAAATTATTAAACTCACGGAATAGGCTGCTATTCCATTTTAGGATGGCGTAGTTTTCTTTTGGAATACTATTGAATCAGCTTGAAAAACTGTACAATGAATGCCAGAGAGCCAGTGAGGCTGAGAAAAGGGCAGAGATGAAGAGTAGGATTTCCTCTTTTTCTTCACAAATGAGTTTAAAGATTTAGCTTATTTCATCTTACAAACCTACAGACTGTTTCAGAGTATCCAGTTTTTGCTCCCAGCAGGTGATAGGAACTCATACATCATTCTTTTTCCATGCTTTAGGGTAAAGAATAGTTCCAGGTATTAATAGCTACATAGAGACACTAATATCTATGCATATTAATCTATTATATTATTAATAGCTCTAGATAGATAGAAATGTCTACACTTGAACTCTACATTATTTCCTCCTCTGAGACTTCATAACAGGGTGAAGCAGGGGCTTGGAGCTGTAGCTGTTGTCTGGCACTATTGTGCCTGAAGTGAATCTGCCAGTAGATCTGCTGAGATCAATTTTCTAAGGGTATGTGAGATGGACACAGATCACTGAATTGCCAAGGCTAAAGTGCAAGCCAAAATTCTCTTGAAATGTCCTGACCAACATCCAAACTTTGAGGAGGTGTTTGGTCACTTGAGAGGAGAGATGATGATAGGAGAATCAACCCTCTGGGGTACCTACTCTCTAAAAAGCCACTCACTGCATTTGCTTCTCTAATATTGATTGTATCAGAGAAGTTACTAAAAGAAAATTAGTAGATTAAGTAACGTTTCCCTGGTGTTTGAAAATGCTAATCGAAAAAGGACTATCATCTGATGAAAACAGCCCTCCCTATAATTCCATGAGTCGTATTTGTAAGAAAATCTGAATGTTAGACACTAATATTATGACCAGGATTTTAGGCATGATTAGCCTTGAGTACAGACAGAAAATGAAACTTATTGCTTTGATAATTTGTCGCATGAAATTATCAGATTGAAAACAATTTAGGACTGAATGGTTTTCTTAGGAAAGCAAAGTTCCAAGAAAGAAAGCTTAATATTAAGAGCAGGAGGTCATGTATCTGACTAACACAGCATGCTATAATAGGACCAGACTATTCTATCAACAAGAAAAATACTGAAGTTCTCAACAGAAAGAATCAAATTTCATCATGATCTAAGAACAACATATCTCAGACTGAAATGTTGAGAGATTATCCAACTATCATTAATGTGCACCTTAGAGGGAAAGTACTGCCTTTTAAAGAGAAATAACTCAAAGAGAAATGGGATTACTTTTGGTTTTCAAGTCAAATTGTTTCCATTTGAGAGAGATAAATCTGCTGTGATTTTCCAGTCTCCCCTCTCTGTACTTTCAAAGAGTTTGTATTTCACAGTAGGATGAAATAGTAACACTAAGCAGAAGGTATGTTGTTGCCTCCTTGAAATCTAAACTAACTGAGCAGTTTAGGCACTTTTTCTATTCTTAATTTCTTAATACTATTCCTTAATTTTCTATGCTTGGCTTATTTTTCTCTTACTATGGAAGAACCTACATTGCCAGACACATGATGATGTTCTCCTTTCTTTTGCCACCTTGGCAAGTATTGTGCACAGCAACTCTCACCTCCTTTTCCTCTATCCAGACACTTTGAGAAGTATCACAGTGACTTGTGAAGGTCTTTGTTCTGACAAGCTGTCAGAGAAGGCACCACAATTCATCTTCAGGCATCTAGATTTAGAAACCTACAAATTGTGTGTCTATATGCAAGGTAGGTAGCTAAAATCTCCTTATTCTGAAGTGTGGCTGCTATCTAATTACCCGTACTGGAGTCTTGATGTTTGATATGCTCTTGGGAATTTTTTCTGGTTTTCATTCACTGGACTAGAATGGCTCCGATCCATAGATCCTGTGTCACACCCACAGGGGGACAGATAACAGCCATATATGACCTGTGGAAGATCTACAGCCTTCTGGGTTGGGATCCTGAGCCAAAGCAGGATTGCAGGACACAGAACTCTTCACAGAGCACTTTAGGTTGGGAAAGAGCCCTGAGATTACTGAGTCCGACTGTGAACCTTGCACTGTCAAGCCCACCACTCACCCATGTCTCCAGGTGCCACACCTACAGGGGTTTTAAATCCACTAAGGATGAGTAGGACTCCACCACTGCCCTGGCAGCCTGTGCCACTGCTTAATACCCTTTCAGGGAAAAAAAAAAAAAAGCTTAAGAAAAAAAAAAGCTTTATCTCCAATGTAAAACTTCTCTGTAGCATGTTGAGGCTATTTCCTTTTGTCCTGTCCCTTGTTCCCCAGAAGAGCTGACACTCCCACAGGCTGCCCCCTCCTGTCAGGGAATTTTGGAGAGCCAGAAAGTCCTCCCTGAGCCTCCTTTTCTCCAGGCTGAGCCCCCACATCTCCCTGGTCAATTCTCATCAGACTTTTGCTCCTGACTGTTTCCCAGCTCTATTTCCTTCTCTAGAGCATGTCCAGAGGATCTCAAGTGACTCCCACAAACTGGTATAAAGGAAGAGAGTAAAGAACTGAATCTCTACTTCCAAATCTCCCTGAATCTCACATAAATGGAACCAAGATACATGATTCATGTGCAGAAGTTATAATTTGGATGTGTAAATGTGAGCTTTAGTCAAACAGAGTAGCCAGAATCTCTGCTCTTTATATATAAGTCAAAATGCTTTACACTAAAAGTGACTATTAATCTCATAATAATGCAAATAATACCAACAGACATTAAAATGAAAAATAAAAACACAAGTTTAAAAATATGATTCAAATGTATGCATTGTTCAAAACAAGAAATGAAGAATGTACAAAAATACATTCTTCATTTCTTGTTTTGAACAATGATGAATATGGAAAACAAACAAGGCAATACTGCTACATCTACATAATCAGTCTGAATACCCTTGGGAGACAGTCCTTGAAGACAAATTGATCACTTTATATGAATTTTTTATCCCATCTCAAATAAGGCTAATAAATTTATAGAGAGTGATGAATGAAAGAAAATAGAAGGAAAATAAAAAGAAAACAAACTACTTTGGGGCTCAAATCCAGTGGTGACATGTTCAACCTAAATATTTAATGTTCTATATAAAAAAGACAATGAAATTTAATTTAGGGATGGTCTACATATGCATTCATGTTTTTTATAAAAGCAGAAATGTTCTAGAAACTGTTTATAACCTAAATATAAATGTGAATAGTACATTTATGGCTAGATGCCTCTCCCCAGATCTAGCAGATGTGTCCCACCTTTGTTTTCTTTCATTTTTAATGAGTTTGTATTTCCCTTCTTTTATCCTTTTTCATTATTGTACATTCAAAACAGATAAAATCTTTATATCACTGGCATTTTTGGTATTATATAAACCTAGAATATTTCCAGCTACATTTTACATATTTTTTGTCTGAAATTCACCCCCACACTTCCAATATCTTATTAAAGATTAGTAAATGCATTTTATTTGATGCATTGGTGAATGCACCACTTTGTTAGGAAACCTCATGGAAATTCATGTGCTTAATGCTAGAGTGCTTTCCATCCCACACCCATTTCAATTAGAGTTTGACATTGACACAGCTTTAATGCCCTCAACTGCTCATTTGACACAATCTCATGCTGTGATATCTCACCAAAACAGGAAGCTGCTCTCGCATCTCGTTTGCATTATGTATTCATTTTAAGATTAGTCACATGGTTAATAAGCATTTTGGAGCCTGTCCAGTTTGCTGCTCTATGTCATGCATCCTTTCCTGACACTCCACTTGCATTAATTCTCTGTGATGTTGCCAAAGACTGTGCAGACTGTAAATTGCTCTCAGCCACTTGTTCCAGAAAATTATCACATCCACTGCCATTTGGAATTAATGCCCATTGTTGGCTACAATTAAATATTAAATATGTGCTAAAATAATTTCATTTTCACAAAGTGCTAAATTCTGATTTTTTTTCCTACATACAGTCTAATAGTAATTTTACCCTTCCCCTCCCCCTTTACTTACAAAAGTCAGATGTTTCTGTCTCAAAATTTTCAACTGCAATTCTTGTAGCAGGCCTAGCATGGTCGTTATACACTTTTGATCCTGAAGTGGTATTAAACTCAGTGACAACATTAAAATTAGCAATTCAGGTATCATTTTACTTTTTAATCAATGTTTACTCTATAATTGAAATGAATACTGATGCATCTATTTCTCTATTTATGTGTATGCACACTTATTTATATTTCTATAAAATGTCTGCCGTTTGAGTTTCTCAAAATCTTATCAGCTTTTCCAAACTAAGACAATCAGATGAAATAAAAGAAAGTTTCCTACAACTGAAGGGAATATTTATTGTACAAATTTATTTTGACACTTTACATCTGTTCCACAATGTACAGGCAATTTATTCTAATAAGCTCTTATTGGAATCAAAGTTCTCTGCGTACTTGGAAAACCAAACGAAACCAAAACCCAGCAAAAATTAAAAAAAAAAAAAAAACCAAAAAAACCCCAAACACCAAAACAACAACAACAGCAGCAACAATAAAACAAAATAACTTTTTCCTTCAAATAAATTTATAGTGTTCTTCTTTAAGAAAATCTTGCACTTTTGTGACATTACAACATCCACTAAATTCTTCAAAAGTGTAGGTATTCCCATAAATCATAAATACAGAGAGAAAAAAAAAGTAAGTAATTCTAAACCTATTTGCATAGCCCTTTCAAGATCAAAATTAACCCATTTGAAATACATGTATTCATAACATACAAATCTATAAACATATGTATCCCATAATGTAGAAACTGAAATATCTTTTTAGCATAAATTCTGCATCACCTCACAATAGCAGCAGCAGCTTTCTGTAATCAAGATACCTTGTAATATTTCAGAAATATCATTAGATAACAGAATAAAAAATTATAACTACAAAGCACCATTATATTCTTATTGTATATTTTTACTGTATCGCTAGAGATATGAGTCGTTGCAGGAAGAGAAAACTTTGGTACAAGGGTAACATAATGGTGAAACACAATGAGAAGGAATGATAGGGAAAATCCTTGTTCCTGGGGACTCTCACAAAAAAAGGTGAAAAATTACACCCTAAATCTTCAAAGCTGCAAGATTATTACTGCACAACATTTGGGATAAATCCCTAACTATGTGTTAAGGATATTATAATAAAAATTATATAATTGCTTCTGGGATTTCAGGGACAATAAAGCTGTTTACAAGGGCTCCTCTATTTCACTATGCCCTGCCCATCTATTTGTTTTAGGATAATTAATTAGAAAAAGCCCCATAAAGTGCAAGGAGGTACCACATCAATTCTGTCAGCACTACCTCTTTAAATCTTGGCTAAATTTGAACAGTTGAGCATCATGGTGGCTGCTACCACAATTTCATACCATAGAAAACAAAGAAAAGCAATAGATACTGCCATACTATAGAAAATAAAGAAAATGTGATTGTTAGTGCAAGAATAGAAAAAAAAATTAGGTAGGTATTTATCAGATTCTTATGTACACGCCAGGCAAATGAGAGAATCCACCTTAATACTCAGCTGGAGAACTGTAGTCTCAATAGTTTGGTTAACACTGGGAATCTGTAGATTATCACTTAAACACAGAACTATTTTCTGGACAATATTACTCATTCAGTGACCCCCAAAGAAACCTCTGTTCTTTAAAATGCCCAGAGAAATAAAACCTCAGGTACCCGGAAGTAGGTATTTCCAAAAAAGTACACAAAAATAGTGAGGCCCGTGTGCCCATAAAAGTTCAGGACAGCCCATAGGTTCCATAAACAAGATAAAAATTATTGAGGAATTGAAGAAGCCTGAAATGTATGACATAAGGGAAAGGCAATAAGTTGACATCCAGAGAGATCAGGGATCTCTCAGAGAAAAGAAACACTATGTTTTATTTTCTGCTTTGTCTCTCAGCCAGCTTGAATGTAGATTTTATATGCAGCCTGTTTTGTAATTTCTGCATCATCTGCTGCTGGGTTACAGTGAGAAACAAAACTCTGACTAGAGAGATTGCTGTTCTGATCTTGGATGATAATTTCCCCATGACACAAAGCATCTGTGTCTATCTCCTCATGAACTTTCGAGGAATAACTTTTTCTCTGGTATTTCCTGAAATCAGCATAGTCATGGCCCTAGGAGTGCTCATTTTGTATCCCCCTTTTTTTAAAGGCTGATGGTCTAAATAGTAAAAATATCCTTACCGGCAGATGTATAACTGAACGTGAGATTAGTTGTGTGAGTTGAGACCAGTAGAACAGAAGTAGTAAAAAACAATCTCAATAGTATAAACTTTTTCAGTGGGGTGTCATTTGAAAATTCTGTGTTTGTTTTTATAGGTGTGACAGCATGAGATTCCTCCTACTTGATTTTTTGGCCTCATGTTCAATTTTAAGGAATCATACCACAAATTTACCCAAGAAGAAATATACTTAGCCCAAGAGTATTCTCTTCTGTTTAGTATGTGTTTTGGAGCCCAGATAGTAATAAGACTTTCAGGATGTCCTCATCATGTTCTGAGAAAGAGGAGTGCTGAAGAGAAAAAACTTGTACTTCCAGCTCTGTGTCTAGCCCGCTGGGTGAGATGGAATTCAAAAATTCCCTGTTCACTTTTACCCTCTCTTCTCTTCTTTTGTGTTGGTTTTACTGAGTAGAAACACTTTCTCACTCAAGGAGACCTTCATCCTGATCAGGTCCTCTAGGTTTTCCTGCACTATGCTCTTAGAATGCATCATAAGCTTTCCTTCTCTTTATGATTATCTATTATTCATATTGTGGTGGTGTCTAGAGACCAATAAGTTAAGACTATGATGAGATACAATATAAGGATAAATACTGATGGCAGGTGGATAGCCAATAATAAAGATGGATGTATGTACATAACTTAATGATGACGATTAATAATGTTCCTCTTTTCCAATTAGATTTAATGACTTAATTTTTTTTTCTGAGAATAGCAAATGAATTTTCAGCAATTCCACAGTACTTTTGCCTTCTTTAGAGCTGACACATCCCACTGGTATTCTGCAATTTTTTTTTTTTAACATTTATAAAATTACTACTGACACAAAGAGTTTACATATTTTTTCATTATTAAAATTACAACCATTTCCCAAGAGTTAAAATCCAGGAAATGTGGAATACTATAGAAATAACAAATAAAAATAAAAGCTGTTATTGTCTGCTCTGTATAGCAATACAGTAGTTTTATAGAAGTTAAAGGTGAGTTTGAATTATTTGAAAATTTCAAAGAAAACAAAAAAACATTGGCTTGTAGAAATTGATTTCTTTTTCTTTCCTCCAAAGAAATCTTTGTAAATGTGGATGGTTTTATTGCCTTCTCCACTTATTAGACTCAGATTCTGCCATCTTTTTCTTGCTGTAATTAAATATTGCACATGGATACTGTGTATAAATGAAAGTGTAAGTAAAACTAAGTAATAAAGGCGCTCTTAGATGAATAAACATGCATTTCTGACACTCAGCATTTAAAGATTATTTCAGATAAAAACATATATTGTAAAAAAGTGTAAAGTGATTTGTGAATAAATATGTGAATTTCTGTTATTACAAAAGTTTATAAAGTAGGTAAAGCCCACAAGGTTAGCAAAGTGGGTAATCCCAGAGCACAACTCTATTTAATTTAGTAATCATTTGATGTTCCTAGAGAAGATCAGCTAAGATTTTAATACTGGGAAATAGCATTAATATAACAGAACTTAAAAGAAACCAGATAAACAAACCCCACTCCAGATTGGAGTTTTCATATTCTTTAGTAATTTTGTTTCATATTCTGTGATTATAAATGCGTGACATTAATAGTTACAGTGCATGAATGCAGAGCCTTGTTTTTGAAAGAGATTTTTGTATAAAGAATATCAGGAAGAAGTATCTGTGGCAAGACCATGACACAATTCAAATGTCATCACAAAATTAAGGTGTAATCCAAAGTTTGCAAATCCTGCTTCTATCTAAGGGCCTTTTGGAAGCAGTTTCTCACTGTCTTACAGTCTCACACAGGCAGAGAAGCTGAAAAGGGATGAAGGGGAGAAAAACTTGTACTCACCTATTGTTGGGTCATGGTAGTCAGGGAACCGATGACTAATGAACTGCATTGTCATTGCTGCAGAGGAAAAAGAGAGAGGGAAGAAAAAGGAGTTATAACACCACCATTAAATAGAAACAGGCAGAGGAACACATGGATAACTCACAAATGTGAGTATCAGCTCAGATTGTATGCACAAAGTTTATGTCTACTCCTGCAACAATGCATTGGCTCTACATTGATAACTCAGAACTGACAAATAAAGAAAAATATAAATTCAACCTCTTTACTTGTCTTGATTTCTTAATTTCTAAACTTCATTGTATCAACTCTTGAGTTAAACTCTTACATGTTTTTAACACTTGGTAAATACCGTTAATCTGATATAACATACAGATGAAAATTGCCATGACAAAACCGTAATACATTATTTATAGGAATGATTCATTCAGGTTTTCACAGTGCTACAAAATGCCACTAACTGGAGTGGCTAATTTGATTTCTGGTGTATTTAGGGATACCAAATTCATTAAACTTGATGCAACAGATGAAGGCTTCCTTTAACCATCCAGAGAATCTTTCTTCTGAAGAGATTGTTTTATGACTGAATATTAACTCCTTTCAGAAATTTTAGGAAAGTTACATGACATTTCAGGAAAAGTGCAGTCTGCCATTTGGAACAGGTGGCAAGTTGGAAGTGAAGTTCCAATTTATGTAGAAAGACATAAACTTTCATATCCTGTCCAACATGACATTTGAAGTTCATTGGCATTGAAAAACCATGAAAGTAAACTTGGGTGTTCAGCGACTACAGTAATATCATCAGCAATTAGAAGAACATGGGAAGTTGCATTTTCTTTGTTGTTTTTTCCTCATAAGTTTGAATTTCAGATAAATTGAAAAGTAAATGTATCTCCCAAACAATGTCAGTTATAAATAAAAGCCTTTCAAAAGTTAAACATGTGAATTCCAATTAAATAGAAAGAAAAAAGAAGGGTGAAACAGAATTTTTAAAATATTGTTTGATTTTTGAACCATTTTATTTCCATTTTTATGGCAATAAAATTCATCTATAGCTACTATATAGATATTTGTTTAAAAAAGTAGCCCCACTTAAAACATAATTATCAGTCACATCACATGAAAACCAATATGAGATTTTGCCTTCTGTCTTGAAGATCTCAGCTACTTCCAACAACATGTATGACAGGTTATGAGCAAGATGTGAGACATTTTAAAAATCTGCATATAAATGCATCAACTTTTCAAACAACATTGTTTTATTTTAATGCTTGTCCTTCTCATATTTTCAAGAAACAGAAGCTAGGGAGATAGCCTCTGTTAAACAATGAAATGATAAAGAGAAGAAGTATTAAACATTCATTAGCATGTTAATAAATTATTGCATCTTTGGCATAGACAAATATAAATGCTAAGATGCAGCATTATAAATTCATAGATATCCAGAGAGGATAACTATGTTAGAAAAAGCTCATTCAGTCCATATATATTATAGAGCAATAAATCAAGGTACAGTCACACTCATATCTTCTGTATTATGTTTTCAGATGCATTATATTTAAGCACTATGCATGTTTGGACACTTTTATTTCCAGGACAGACACCTATTTTGGTTTTTTTTTTAAATTGTGACAGATTTTTAGACACCTCTGTCTGATTGCTGTTAATGGTTTATGAAGAACAAATTCATGCCTGATGTGATCTTCCTAGTTTGCTCTTAGAAGCTGAGGCAGCTAGCAAAGATGCTGCTTCTTATGGTTTATGCCTCCACATTTCTAGCTTTCTGAGGCCCTGTACAACAAATTAATTCAATTTGCTTCACTACTTGCTACTTTCTTTTGGCAAGCATTTTTTTTTTCTATAAAAAACATCCCAAACTTATCTGCATCTGATCTCATTCTATTTCCCTTTGGAGCTATGCCTGCATGACAAAATCTGTAATTATAATTGAAATAAAAATTCTCAGAGGACAGAACTCATGTTAAAGGTTTTTCCTCTCACCTGAGACAGCCACGAGTCAATACATCATTTATATCCTCATCAAATCCACAGGATTCAAGAGGATCAAAATAATTTGAAAGCATCATACTGTACTAAATGCCAAGTTTTTTCTATTGTGGCATGCTAAAGTGGAAGTGTTCCAAGGGAATGTGAATGTGAGGACATGGTTTAGTGGAGGTCTTTGCAGCTGAGTTAATGGCTGGACTTGATGATCACGGAGATCTTATCCAACCTGAATGATTCTATGTTTCTATGATTGTGTATAAAATTAATCTGGAGAGGTACAGAATTTGTGAAGGGTGTCAAAGAAGCACTCAAAGTAATGAAGTGAGAATGCCTTACATTCATCTCCTTGGGAAAATGATGAATAAAATCTCCCTTTTTTATACATCTTGTGCCACAGTGTCTTCCCTGACAGCCATTTGCCACAGGCTCTCTCTAATCACCAGGAAAAGGAACTTCTTTGGCCTCTTTAGTCTTTGTTACCTCTCACACAAGGATTTAGCACTCTCTCACAGGAACTGGGTATAGAAGGAAATGGGGTACACTGATCTTTTTAATCACTGAATTACAATGCAAGATAAAGAAATTGGAATATAAGTAGTGGGAATTGGAACCCACATTCCTCTGTGTGTTTCTTAAGATAAGAATTTTCCTTTTCTGCTATACCTAAGTTCAAATTAATGCAGAAAGTATTTTCAGAGCAGGCATACCTGGTCACTTTGTATAAGTGAAAGGAATAACTGAATTGTGGATACAAAAAAATAAGTTCCTTATACCAGGAGGATGAAGAACAAAGAAGTCTTCAAACATCTGATGTGCAACAACAGCTTTGTCCAGTTTTACTAGATATTTCGTGGACTTGGCAGCTAGACGTGTGGGAATTAGTTCTGAATGATGGTGGAAAGTTGGTGGAGTGCCCCCACCAACACTTTTGAAGGAAAAGGACCTTCAATCACCACTAGCATGAAACCACTTGGCTCAGCAGGAGCTTAGCTTAGGGAATTAGACCTGCCTATAACCAACCCTGTCTGGGCTCCCAGCAGGACATCTGCCTCAGCTGGAATATGCTGGCCTCTTCATTGCTTCTAACATCAGCTCCAAAGCCATCTTCCAGAATGAATTAATTTTGAAAACTAACACAAAAATGGTATTGGTATTTCATGAAATGGTATTGGTATTTCATGCTGTGTGTTGAAAATATTCTCCTTGGTCCCATGGTTTACCTCATTCATTTTTTTTTTCCCATATAAATTAACACTCACACCTAACAAATTCAAACTGTCATTGAATACTATTGTGACATTTTCCCCTTTGGAAATGCAAATTACACAACACCAAATTTTAACAGGTCTACAAATTAGGGACCTTTGATTTTGATTTATGCCACACGCAAAGCACAAAATGTGGCTTTAAAGCAGGATGTGAAAACAGAATAAATTGGTATGACTGATACTTAAATAAATACATATACATGTAAAACCTATATCAGTTAAGAAATGGTTAAACAAAACCAAATCAAACCAAGCAAAACCCTTTAAATTTGTAGTAGATATTGTGAAACATTTTGAATTTCAAGTTGTCTGAAAATTTTTAATGAATATTTTATGACACTGTGAAGATCATTTCATTAAAATGGGACATGTACATCACACAGCAACTATGATAAGTGAAAGGATCATTGTTTCAGATGAATAGCATCTTCATTATATCCATCTGTGGCTAAGTAAATGCAGGTTGCCCCAGATGAGCAAATGTAAGCCTGATATGCATGAGTAACTATGCAACTTTGAAGTTCTCATGTCTTTTTAAAACAAGAAAGGGATTTGGATCCTTCAGATCAAATCCTTCAGATTCATTTTTTTCCAAACATGCTCATCTGACGTTCATTAACTGTCTAAAAAGCTGTACATTATACCTATGCTGGAATATATATATATGTTTTCTTTGAATAATAAACTTAGTCATGTCTTCTACTTGCAATATAATTCTAAATCTCTCTTAAAATTATTTTATTAAACATTGAGTAGAAAATGCCATGTTTAGAAAAAGGTTGATGTCACATATTTATTCTGAAGCATCCTTTTGACCAGTAGAGCAATACTGAATTTCATCTAAAGAAAGTAGTAATCTTTAAAATATATATATGTATGAGTGGGTCCACATGCCAATAAGAAAAAAATTTTGATACTCCTACAGCTGTGAGAGCAGATAGAATTGAATCCCACTTTGCTTCTAATTTGTTCTAAATTTTATTTATACCAAAAACTTTGAAAGAAGTCCTATACCTATTTTTCAAGGTTAGAGAGTATGTTGTAAGCTTAAACAGTATTTGTTATGTTAATAATATCCCTGATGTGAATGTCTCATCCTGAGCTTCCTACCCCTCTTTGTTCATCCAAGAGCTTCCACATATTCATGATCTCTTGGCTGATGGTATGATAATAAATCTGTTTCTAACTGAATTTTTACCCACATCACAAAACCCCACCCTTTAAACACTCTAAATTACCACAGTAGTTGCAACTCAGAGACCAGTGATTCCATAGGTTTGATTCATACAATTTTCATTTAATCCACTCTTCCTTAACTCGTGGCTTTTTATAAACATTGAGGTTTCAATGAGACCAAAAATATAATGTGGTAAAATCAAAGGATTTGGGGATTAGTTCATAAAGTTTATGAGAAAAGAGAGCACATAAATATTATTAGAAGAGAGAAGGTGGCAAAGAAAGCACAGAGTCTGAAGACAAGGCATTGCACCATACAAAGAGACATTGCCATGGAAAGATAAGTATGTTTACTCTAAAAATTTAACATGCAACCTTGTCTCTGTCTATACCTAACATTAAGTAACTTTCTAGAACATAGTCAGGGCATATTGAACATATCTGATTTTATAATTTAATAAAGTATTTGCATATTAATAAATATATACAAATTATATTGTATCAAAATTAGACTATTTAAATCACTGGTCAAGCATTACATTGCTACTGTTTTATTTCTGAAATACTAGAGAGTTTGAACAGTTCTGGTCTTTCTGGTGGTTTCATACCCACAAGACCTTAGGAGTCATCTTCTAAAATGTGTAGTCTTTTCAAAAGTTCATGTCTGAAGACTGGAATGTTTACTTCTATTTTGTTAGCTTGGAAAAATTACAAACATCCCTATAACTAACTATAAATTTTTAGATTGACACATCAGATAAATCATCATTTGCAGTTACTCCTCTGCCTATTGAATCTTAACCAACGGACACCAACCATGTGAAGTTCAACAAGGACAAATTCTGGATTCTGCCTGCACCTGGGATGGGGCAACCGAGGCGCAGACTGGGGGATGACATGGTGGAAAGCAGTGCCAGGGAAAGGGACCTGGGGGTCCTGGTCAGTGTCACATGAGCCAGCAGTGCCATGGCAGCCAGGAGGGACATCCCTGTCCTGGGGGCATCAGGCACAGCATCACCAGCTGGGCAAGGGAGCTCTTGGAGAGGATTGTCCTGCTCTGCTCTGAGCTGGGGCAGCCTCACCTGGAGCAGTTTTGGGTGCCTCAATATAAGGAAGGTCTTAAGCCGTGAGAGAGTGTCCAAAGGAGGGCTGTGAGGATGGTGGAGGTCCTTGAGGGGAAGCCATGTGAGGAGTGGCTGAGGGCACTGGGTCTGTTCAGCTGGAGGAGACTGAGAGGAAACCTCATTGCAGTTACAGCTTCTTGTGAGGGAAGAGGAGGGGCAGGCACTGATCTCTGCTCCGTGGTGACAGTGACAGAACCCCAGGGAATGGGCTGAAGTTGTGTCAGAGGAGCTTTAGGTTGGATATCAGGAAAGGATTCTTCCCCCAGAAGATGTTTGGGCACTGGAACAGCTCCCCAGAGAATGAGCACAGCACCAATCCTGACAGAGTTTTTGGAGTATGCTCGCAGGGGCATGGTGGGATTGTTGGGCATGGTCCTAGGCAGGACCAGGAGTTGGACTCAAAGATCCTTGTGGGTTCCTTCCAACTCAGGACACTTTTTCATTCTGTTTTTTGGTGAATAGTAGGAGGTGAAGACAGGTTTGCTTGTTTGGTTTTCTTCCCAAAAATCTAATGAGCTCTATGAACTGCATTAACACTCACAGCAACTTTGAATGGTTAGAGACATCAATAATTATGAAGTATGTTAGGAGGAGAAAAAAAAATTTCAATATTCTTTAAATGCAATCTGTGAAAGATTTCATCTGTGTTCAATTTCTGCAAGTTTAATGACTCAAGGTCAGAAAGACTGAGAAAAGGAAAGTATTGAAATTAAACAATTTTTTTTTCTATGAAACAAATGAGAAATATTAACTATGAGATAATTAAGGCTAGAACTAGAAAATATTTTTAGACATCATATGAGGGATCTTCTGGAACAAGATTCAATCATAGAAAATGTTAAAAATCCCTCTTTTTTAAAAAGAGATTTTAAGCAAAATGATTGAATCAGTGAAATGTTACATTCTTTTGGAGATTTTCCTCCTGTATTTTCAGTTTCAGGTAGAGAAAGTGTTACTTAAATGTATGACATTTTAATAAGGATAAAATCTATAATCAGATACACAACTTTATCTGGAAATGAAGGTTTGGTTTCCTAAAATATTACATGCTTTAGATCTCAAAAACTTTATAAAGCTTTTTGCTTTCCAGGAAAAAACTTTCATATGGAAAGCATTGTTTCATAAAACTCAAGGATAGTTTAAGTGGCCCTCTTTCTGGAGTGAGAGGGTTAGCAGGAGAACCTGAAGGAGTTTCATATACAATTCATGAAGTCGCAGCCAGCCCATCTGCAACCTTTATGATTTTGAACAAAATACATTGCATTTCTGTGTTTGTTTTTCCTACAATTTCCTAAGAAAACTTTTCTGTATCAGATAGGTAACAGATATCCAAAGGACTATGTGATTTGAGTATGTAAGATATTTCCTTTTGTTTTATTGTATTTATTTAATATACATTATGTAGATTACAGTATGGTTTAGAATAAATAACTGATAGGTTTAGTCATCTGAAGAAAACAAATGGAATAGTCTGAGGAGCATTTATCTGGGTCAAAAAGATGTATGAGAAGAAAAGTGATGTCTAATACAGGGTATTTTTCACTGTACTTCATGAAATTAAAGAGTAAAAGGCAGGTACCTAGAGACATAGGGCCAATTGTCTAGCAAGATGGTATTTTTGCACATTGATTATAATTATTTGTATGATTGCCCCATGACACGGTAAATGGCAAAGTGCATAACTAGATTAAAAACTGATTTTTTAAAACTGGTTGCAGTAAACTCAAAAGATCTCACCCCACAAAAATGCATTGTTATCTTCATACTGTCAGAGAATGTGAATATTTCTAAGCAGAAATTTTAATGTCTTTTACTTTGTTCTTCCCCAAACACCATTACAGATTAAATGCACTGACAGGAGATCAGCCTAAAGACAACTTTGTTATGGCCCAATACAGCCATTTTTACATTGTCACACCCTTTAAGGAATTGGCCAAAAGCTTTGCCATTTGTTTCAGGAGTGAATGCTGCAAGATCCATGAGCTGCAATTATTAATTTTTTAGGTGTTACAATGTATTATTTATTGAGCATTAACTCTTAAATGAAGGCAAGTGGAATTTTAATTCTGTGTTAAACACATTTTGGTGTACTAGAAAAATACAGAAGTTTTCTGAAACACAATGTCTTACATAGCTGGGATGCTGGTACAGCATTGTTGGGGTTATTTTCTTTTTTTTGGTTTGGTTTTTTTTTTTTTTTTTTTTTTTTTTTTTTTTTTTTGTTTTTTTTTTTGTTTTTTTTTTTTTTTTTTTTTTTTTTTTTTTTTTTTGGTTGGTTGTTTTTTGTAAATTGGTAGGTGTTTTGTTCACCTATAGAAGCTGAAGTACACTGAAAAGAATATCAGGCATCAGAAAGAAATAGTCTTAAAATCAAAAGTCTTTTAAATTAAATCCATATTATTAGAGTGAAAATTTAACACACAAACCCCCATGTAAATTTTAAACAGAAAAGAAAATCAAGTTATTAGGGTGGCTGGAGCAGAAACAGGGAACTCTTGCTTATCTACTGTAACCCTTACCACTGTAAAGTAAGACCAGACCGTAATCAAAATATGTTGAGGTGGAGTTAGTGGTGACAGAGAAAGGCAGATGCTTTCTTTGGAAAGTTCAGTTTTATAATTACTCCTCTTGCATCAGAATGAAACGACTCAGTGCAGAAACCTATATGTTAAGACAATGTGTTCCCTAAGAGTAAAAATAAAGAATTAGGAAGAAGGTGAGTGGAAAGAAAATTATCTTTGAATTATCTTGAATGAACAAATAAAAATCATTAATTGTAGAGAAGTTTTCACCCCGGTCTTTCTTATAATCATTAGATGTAGAGATATGAGTTCTCCTTATTTTCCTTTGAGGTGTCATTAGAGGAAAAAATGACAATTACTAGGCAGTGGTTACAGTTTACCAGCATGGACTGAAGGATGAACAGAAAAATTGTGCAAAAAAATTCATCCTAGACATGAGAAACTTGTAGAAAAATGCTGTTCAGGAAAACTGTTCTTATGGCAGAAAAATTCCATGTCTTCTGAATCAGCACATTCTACTCAGAAATGGCTGTACTAAGGACTTCTAACTACCATTAATATCTAAATCCAGACTCAGTTACAGGTCAGAAGGCAGAACATACTGCATTGTAAAATTTGTTTTAAAAATTCCTTTTAGTGGTTAAGGAGACAAGGAAGTAGATAAGAATTGCACTTATTGTCGACATAAGAGACATCATCATAATGTGATACAAGTTAACAATAATGATAAAATAGATTGTTACCACTTACAAACAATTTCATCTGTAGTGTATCCTGATCCCTTCCCAAAAATTCTACCACAAAAATACTGAACATTCCCTACCCTGCCTAACTTATGTGACTTGACAAGGTGCCTTAATAAACAGAAATTACAGCTGGTAAATGGTAGCATTTATGCATTTTCCAACTCTGTTTCTTCCATCAAGTTAAAATCAGAGAGAAAACTTAATGAGTCTTTTTCTGTTCTTCATTTAGCAAATCCAAGGGCAACTTAAGAGCTCCATTAGTGAGTAATCCAAAATATAATGATATAAGTAGGTTTTAAAGTAGGCTCCAGGATAATGCGATTTTTAAAACAATAAATAAAGCTAGAAAGATTCAATTTTAACATATTATTTCAGAGAAGAATGGAGCTTATCATGAACTATTGCAGATAGACACATTTCAATTAAAGTCAATGATTAAATCTCATTTTTACAAAGCGAGTACAGGAAACAAGAGAAATATAGGGTTGTTCTTGATACAAATGGGCTCTGGCTTGCTGCTACCAGCCTCAAGTATCATTACTTCACTGAAAAAAACACTTTCAAAAAAGGATAAAGTCATTTCATTCAATGGGAAAAAAAATGTCCAGCAACCACATCTCTTTTTGTCCCATTCTTTTTTTAACTGTTGACATGTTTCCCTGTAATGATAACTTGAGATGCTCAGGCTTGGTTTGCTGCTGTTTCAGGTAGCAGTAAATTGAGGTTGTTTGCAGGTTTCCTAACATAAACTAGTGGTTAGCTCCTGCGGTACCTTTCATGTGAAATTATACCCCATACATCAAGCAGTGAGGAAGTGGCAGTGACAGCAGTTGTATTTTCTTGTGAGTGGGAGAGAGTAGCTGCTGTTCTGTAATGTGGTACCAACTTTTCTCTACATCAAACCTATGGTCTGGAAAATTGATGACATATCAAATAGGAAGACACAACTTTTCCATTTAAATCCTCACAGAAATCTCATTCAGGGTTAAAACAGAGATGAGGTTTTTATTCATTCCTTCCTTTCCAGTGCCAGGTATTCTCAATATATCAGTTACAGTGAATTGAGGATAACATCCAGATTCACAGGTACAGTTGGCAACTAATTCCCTTTGACTAAACAGGTTTTAGCTGTTTATCTGCCCATGATGATCTGAACTATAAACTTATGTGCCTCTCTCAAACATTCAGATGTCTTTTTGAAAGTTTATAGAACCACAGAATCATTTAGGTTGGAAAGGACCCCCAAATCCAACCATTCACCCAGCAGTGACAAAGCCACCACTAACCCTTGACCCCAAGTGCCACTTCCACATGGCTTTTAAACCCCTCCAGGGATGAGGACTCCCACACTGGCCTGGCAGCTTGTGCAAATGTTGTACAAACATTTTAGTAAAGAATATTTTCCCCTAATATTCAATCTAAGCCTTCTCTGGCACAACCTC
Organism: Hippolais icterina; assembly: GCA_013400075.1. Classification (NCBI taxonomy): domain Eukaryota; kingdom Metazoa; phylum Chordata; class Aves; order Passeriformes; family Sylviidae; genus Hippolais; species Hippolais icterina. The sequence continues at coordinate 62,354 of VWYN01018502.1, forward strand.
TGGCCATTTCTTCTTGTCCTGCCAGTTGTAACCTAGGAGAAGATGTTGACCTCTACCTGGTTCCAACCTCTTCTCAAGACATTTGTAGAGAATGATGAGTGCTGTTGATGATTAAAGTTATGATCTTGTTTCCTGCTGCTGATATATCTTCCATTCAAATTAAAATACTTCATTGTGAGAAAATTGGTTTAGATAAAATTCAAGACAGGAAACTGTACCAAGTAAGGCAAAATTACTGGTTTAGATTTATGGCATCAACATTTTTGAAAGCTTGGAACTGAATTACTAAGACTACTGTTATATATTTTATAATAAATTACATATATTTACTCTTCTACTATAAATTAACATGATTTATAGATACTTATTTATTACATTAATTTTTTTTTCTATTTCTGTTTATTAAGGTAGCTTAATATGCTGGCTTTCCTTTTCAATGAAAATGTAAACAAAATATAAAATATTGCATTTTTCTCAGAAATCCTCTCATCCTTCCTTTCAATATCTGACACATTTTTTTTCCATTAATAACCATGGTGGTCAAATTCTTAAGTCAGAAAACTTACTCCAGGATATTGTTAAAATCCCAATATTTCAATTTCCCAAAAACATTTGCTTATTCTCAGAATGTTGCCCTCTACAATTTGTTTCCCACTCATATATTTCAATTTACATTTCTCTTAGTGGAGTTATTTATCTTAGTGGAGCTAAATACCACATCATTTGCATTATATGAGTGGAAAAGTGTTCATCACTGCTGGGGTGACTTTGTACTCAACATATTTTCCTTGTCATATTTCAGATGTTTTCTCTCTCAGCTAATTAGGCAACACACAACAAATTCAAACCCACCACATTAGCTCTTACACCAACTTGAGTTCTTAATATCTTTGCTACTGTACTGAAAGCATTTCTGTGAGATTAGGGAAGGATGAGGCTCCTCAGCTGATTACCCCTGCATCCACACATGAACACGCCCAAATCTAAAAGCCTGGTAATTATGAACTGTTCCCCAGAAAACAAATCAAACCAGAGAGCCTGGAAATGAGGAAAATAAGATCTTCTGGATGGAGAAGGACATCTGTGTTTTAACTTAGAGTATGGTTATGCAGGGAAAATGAAAATCGCAAAGGTAACAACATACATAGAATCAGAGAAGTATTTGGGCTTAAAGGGACTTCAAAGACCAATCCCTTTTCATGGGTAGGGACATCTCTCACTAGGTCAGGCATTTCAAAATCACATCCAAGCTGGCACTGAAATTTTAGACAAGCTGTAACAAACATCCTACTGTTCTAAATAGCAGCTTTAACATTTTAAGGGCATGGAAAGGAATGTAGTATCTTAACATCTAAATACTACTGGAGTTATTTGGTAAAAAGAGAGTTTCTAGATCCAAAAAACAATATGTAATTTGGAGACAAACCAATGGGAAATAATGAGCTGTTTCAGAGAACAATACCAACCCTTATGATTTCTGTTACTTTCAGTTTACGCAGTAATCACTGAAAAATTCCCGAGGAAGTTTAATGAGATTGTGTGAATCTGGGGAGAGGTGTTTTGAGATTTTGGCTTTGCTACCAGCTCTCTATCCTTTGATTATCATCAGCATCTTTTCTGCCTCAGTTTCCAAACCTGCAAGAGAACCAAGGTAACACCAATATGGACAGGAAGGTCTGAGATTTATGGGATTGCAGCCTTGGGTTTGGCTATGGATGCATTCTTTAACTGTTCATCTAAAAACAAGTTAGTAAAACCATGAAATTTCTAAGAACAGACTTAACCAGTCCCTTCAATATTAAATTATGTGAGTGAAAGGAGACAGGAGGTGTGAGATCAAGGATTTTGCATGAGACATTCAAGTTGGTGATAGAGATCAAAAGACTACAAAGTACAAGGATTAAAAAGTGAAATAAGGCCTCTCATCCTCTTCCTGCTCTCTTAGTACAAACTTGACTAGAAGTTGACATCTGCCACAAGCACATTCATATTGCTTGACACACGTACATGCCACATTATGGTGATATATTGACAGCAGGCACAGTTACCAGACATGTTTGGAGGTGAAAGGTAGCACTTCAGGCACTAAAAGATGTGATTTATTACAGAATTAGTGTGCCACTGAAAAGGTCAGAAAGCTGCAAAACACATACAAAAGTTCTAGAGGGCTGATTGCAATTTCACAGAGAAAACCTACATTATCCTATTCAGTCTTGTATCCTCAGTGTGAATACAAATTGTTAAAGATCTCAATACCAGCAATATCAAAAGACTTGACAATGTTGGGGTTTTGGGTTTTTTTCCTACAGCTGGAAGGACTAACTCACAATCCTAAGTGTTCCTAACACCAGGAACACTTAGACCCCAGAACAGGGTGAGTTTCAGTCTTTCACTCTTCTGGGGTAAACTCACTTATGTGTATTTCATAATGCACTCTCTGCCCTTGGTGTCATTTATTCTGGTGTGAACCAACTGTCTCAGGGGTTTATGGTGCTATGTATCACCTTCACTTGATGGCTGACAGAAGCCCTATTTGGTGACCCTAGACCTTCCCAGGAAAAACCAGCAGCAGGTAAAAAAACCCTACCAAACAACTGACTGACCAAACCAAACTGAAACAACCTTCCAAATCTTCCCATTCTTCCCAAAAAAGCACAGTGTACTTAGTACAAGTCTTGTAATTTACATTAGAGGCAAAATTCTTCTCAGGATTTTTGAAATTTAATTTGGAATACAATATATTGGGGTGAGATAGATGAATAAAAAATTTTCTGGACTTTGAAAAAGAATCTTTAGAATCAAAATTAACTTCTGATTCATAAAAGACCATAAAAGACAGATATATGTAGCCATTTCTGGATTTTTCTAATTGCTATAAAAACTTGTTCTATAATCAGATCTCCTTAACAAAAATAATTCTGCCCCGAGTCAGGAGATTTAATTCATCTACTCCATTGTTGGACTAGGATTTATGTTTTCCCAGCCTCTATAGTAATTATAGCACTGAAAATTTGTCTTGGTGGTGCAGAGGCATCATAACTCAGCTCCCTAAAAATCATGATTTGGCAGCAGAAAACCATAGAGAAACTTCTTCAAGACCCTGATAAACTTATGACTACCTTAAACACAAAAACCCCACACATCTTTAGGTTATAACAAATGGAAATATCTCCTTAAGTATATAAAAAAGAAAGGACTTAGGAGGACTTTTAGGGCTCAGTGAGTAAGATGATATTGAAGTACTCTGCATGCTAACAGTATGATGATGTTGTGCTATGCTGATTCAGAAATTACTCAGCTCAGTTACCAGAAAAGGGGAGAATCAGGTCTTTTTCAAAGGTACAGTGATATACATGTGACAGAATGACTCATCCATCATCAGTGTTTTAGTCAGCAAGGTCTTTGGCTGAATGGCAAGTATTTTTAACTGGAAAATATAGTCACTCAATCAAAAGGAAGTAAGAAAAAAAATCGGGGTATTAAGCCTGGTTTCTACCATTCAACTATGAGGTCGTTGCATTCCATAACCTGAACACCATTTTAGTGCCAGTATCTGTCCAAATCCAATCCATTGAAAAATGTGCTTTTTGCATTTCTCTCCATTTCCGATTCAGGAATATATATTCTGCAGCACTCACCTAAGCACAGAGTGAATAATGTCTGTCCATTTTCTTGTGAAAATATATTTTTTCTTTTGCAGTATGTCTTTCACTATAGGTTTTTCTTCAGTTTTACACAGCATGCATGATAGGGCTTGGAACCTTTTCCTTTGAGACATACTTGCAGAAAAGCTTTGAAGAACATAAACAGAGATACGCAGAAATTACTGGGAGTTTCCCCATTGATATTAGCTGGCATTTCATGTAAGCTTTTACATGTGCAATCCTCTTTCCACTGTGTCCTTCCGCAGGAGTATTTAAATATTTTCCAAAAGAAACCATACTGAGTGAATATATGTCCCTGAGATAAGTGGCAAACCTTTCTATTTAGGCTGAAATTTCTGTTATATCTACATTTAACTGTGGTCGTTTGCCTTTACGTTCCACAAATTAATACACTTATTACCTATAACTTTCCTTTGGTGCATGTATAACTTCATGTCTCAAAATTTTGATGTTTTTATAAAGGCAAAAATAAAGAAGAAATTAAATATAACTTTCTGTTTGATTTTTTTAATGTAAAAATATATATATTCAACTCCTGATTATTTTTTAAATCGAAAAAAATCTTTTCTTGAAAAGAAAAAAAATTATAAACACTCAGATCTAAAACTCATCTAACTCCTTTAGTCAAGACATTAAAAAAAGAGTTACAATTATACAGGATCTTCAAACTTGTGCATAGCTGAAACCCAAGGAAATATAGAGAATATGGGCCATATTGAAAGTATTTGCTGCCAATTGTAAATTGACTGGTTTCACTAACGACCAAACCAGAGCAAGAGCAGCTGTCAGTGGTATTTGGGAGGCCTATATTCTAAGCTAGATTATTTCATTCAATTGATTTTAGTTTTTCTCAGAAGTTTTCTAACAATGAGAGAATTGATACAAATATACATACATATACATATATATATATACAGAGAGATAAATAGATACAGAGAGAGAGAGAGGGGGAGAGAGAGAGAGAGAGATGCACCAGTACCTTCTGAGGGAAAAAAGAAAAAATGAAAGATATCTACAAAATGGTTTCACTTTCCAGTTTCTCATCAGAGAAATTTGTTAGATGTCTGACCCTGTACAAGCTGAGGAAACTGGTCACAGCACTAGAGGCTGTGCATGTGAATTTGCCTTATTACCTGTATGATAAATTTACCTTTTCAAAAGCATTTGGCAAAAGTTTTCTTGTTACTCTGATATAACATTTGAAAAATAACTTCATGTGAGATCTTTAAATGCTTTTAAAAATGTCAAATATATCCATAAAGCACACGCAAAAAGTCAAGAAAACAGAAATAATGGAAAAAGAGTGAATAATAGAAGTGAATTAAACAAAATTATAATTACCATCAGTATATCAAAATGTATCATTTCATAAGACATGTTCGTTGCTACCTCTAATCATATATGCTTTTGAAGTCAAAACTGGAGCACTTGCTTTACTTTAAACGAAATGAGGCTATTTGTATGTCTAAAGACAAAATTCTGCTCGTGTGAATTGCCAGATTTGGGTATAATCTGCTAACTTGCAAATTTAGCAATCCTCCGTGAATTCTCTTACTGTAATTTTGAGTTATCAGATAAGTACAAGGTTGAAAATCAAATCAAACCAATCCAAAAACTTTTCTGGAAAGATTCACATATTTAGATATTTAGAGACACTGTTATAAAAACTGTGTATTTGAAAAAATAAATAGTGCAATCTGTGAAATACACTTGTGACTTTAAAAATATTTACATATGAAATAAATAAATATTTTGAGAAACAAAACTTTTGAAGAAGCTAAATATGCTTGCAAGTATACAAGACTTGCATGTCATCTTGGTAATTTCTTAATATGTTGGCACAGTTGACACTATCAATTTTAAACTTTTTTTATTGAAACTGAAACAATACAGCTAAAATATATAATGAAAGAAAGCAAAACTTCGTAAAATCTCCTGAGAACTTACAGCTCAGGAAGACTGCTCTGTGATGGTCTCTGAACTGAGGCATGGAGACCAGTGGTCCCTCAGGGCATTTCTGTAAGAACTAAATCCAGTATGGTAAAAGGAAAAGATAAATTTATCTCCTACCTCTAGCTTTCCTTTTCACCTAGGTCAAAAACAAGTGCTTATGCAGCTACACAGAGGATAGTTTTGCCTCCTTGGCAGTTTCAACACTCTGAACTAAACAACTCCTTGTTTTTTAACCATAGCAAAGGTCAGACAAACAGAAGGTCTGACAAACCAGAGAGATAAATAACCCAGGGAGTGGGATGAGGAGGGAAGCTTTATTATTACCTTGAAGACTTCTGGCTCACAGTTTATAGGGAAGCCAAGTAACAGCAAACAACATGAAATGTTTATGCATGTCTGTGGAATCCAGTTATTCTCTCCTGTCTTTCTGCCTTCACCTAATTTACTGTTCTAATCAACAGACCTATTTTCTGCCCCCTTGGATACCACTATCCCCCTCATGTTGGCATAAATAACAAACAGTTCCAGCCCTTGGCTTCACCAATATGAAACACTAGATACAAAATGAGTTACTGTAAATAATGCAGAGACTGGTGTCATAAAGCTGTCACCTTTACTTCCAGGATTTTCCTTCCTAATAGACCTACACGCTTCCCTGTTATCATCCACAGTAATTTTTTTTTTCTAAAAAGCTGAAGCTGCTATTAGTCAGATAGACAATCATTTAGCAGCAAGCTAAAGGCATATTTCCTTAATAAACAGCAGCACTAGCTATCCCCATTAGGAATTTTGAAGTAATTTCTCTGAAATGGAGGTTCTGATTCTGAGCTCTTGGCTTTGATGTTAAAACTCCTGAGTTTTGAGGAGCTGGGAAGGATCTGAATAAACTCTTTAAAAAAGACTTCTAGGTCATTGAAATGTTGAAGTAATGATATTCCAAGCTACAGCTGGGGATGTATTTATTATAGGTGGGTGTGTCTCTGCTACCACCCTACCTGTTTTTTAAATTACATCTTGAATCTAATTTACCAGTGAAATGATTCCTCTGCCTGCTGGAAAGTGGCTTCCAGCTAGTCCCGGCTGCCCTGGCAGGGAATCGTTTCAGCTCTGGTTAGGCAGTCGCAGGCGGACCGGCAACTTCCCCCCGGTGGGTCAGGAGCTACACAAGAGCTGTTGGTGAGGCCTCGACGAAGGAGGAAAAGGAGACTTCGTGGCAAGATGGAGATTATTGTCACCTGCTCAGCATGCAGGCAGCCACCGAAGAGAGTAGGAGGGGCGGGGTAATTGATTATAAGGGACTCGAAAAAGGGGCTGACACAAGAGGGAAAACCAGTCAGGGGAGTGGGGATGGCACACAGGCAACGAATAGGAAATGAGGGGTGGAGGATTTCCCAGCCTGTTCCAATCAGGGATGGACTTCTCTCGATCCTTCCGGAAAGAGAGGAGAGTCCTTCCTGGAGATTGACAAGCACAGCTGCTGCACAAACAAGTGCAGGGGGAAACCATTAGGAGGAACGGAATAAGCGGGGAACATGGACTAAACCATTACAGAACAAATTAATATTAACAATAAATAAAAAACCAGAAAATGCGCTGCTACATACCAGCTATAAATAACAGCAAAATTAAGCAAACCATGTATGCAGTACAGTCAAATATGTACAGCATAGCAATTTTAAGCTGACATTTGGCTTAGTAACGGGGAAATCTCAGACAATTTTTGAGGTCTGTTTGCATACAACAGTCAAAAGTTCAAAGATCTCATGATGTAGTGTGATATTATGAATCTATTACATACAAATGTAAATGCTTCAACAGGAGAGTTGGTTCAGCTTTTTGAGTTCTTCATGGCCCTTTTTTCTATTTCTATTTTTTTAATATTTTTTGTCACACTGAAATTCAGGCTTATAATAGGGAGACACCATGCAATTTTAGCCTTTGCCTACATATAGACATGGGTGCTCAGTCCTACAGCTGAATGACTTTCAAATTTGTTTTCTGTCTTCTGGTCTCTATCTGATGCTCACTGAAGCCAGTTGAAAGTGGTCCTTGGATCATACCTGCAGCCCTAAAGTGAACATTGATTTCAGCAGCTGGAGTGCAGATGTTTGATAAGGCAGATGTTTGTGCCCAAGTTAGGCAGAACGAACACCCAAAACGTCACAGATGCCTGTAACTGCCAGGTTTTCATCTGCAGCAGGTAATTTCACCTTTTGAACAGGTGCAGCAGCTTACACACAATATTTAGAATTTAGTTGCATGAGCCATCTGAGCACAATAAACATTCCTGTAACACCCTGAGGCTCAGAGCACTGCCAAAAATTGAGAATCACCATCTGGCCCAGTACCAATGGCTAGGGCATTTCTGGGAAGAAACAATTTACAGATTGAGCTCAGCTAATAAATTTCATGTCTGTCATTATAATAGACTTATGCTGAGGATGCACTGACTCAGGAGTTACAAAAACATTAAACCACTAATCCTTCACTGATGCTCACCTTTACTCAATCTAATTGCTCAAAAGTCTATTCAAGCTTCTTCCATGGATAAAATTTAATTCAGAATTTTGTAGCTCATTTTATTCAATGATGTTATCACACTTCCCTTTCATTTCAACAACATTCTGTTGTGTGAACATTACTTATTATTTCTTTAATGCCTTGAAGAAGCCACAAAGGAACTGCATCCTAGACACCATAAAGGAGCTGAATTTGCACTGCTTACTTACAAGTCAATGTTATCTCACAGCGCTTCAGACGAGCTATTTTTATTCTCCAATTTTATCAGTGCAATGCTCAAGGCACATAAAACACCTATCTATACACAAGAAGAAGACTACTAGTGGGAGACAACTCTTATTTCTTACCCTTACCACAATTCCATACTTCCAAGAAGTTGTCATGGAACTTTGGGTGACAACGGGCTTGAGTTTCTCCCAGAATCAAATGAAAAAATGTCACTTATTTTAACTACATAACTATTGCTAAAATAACTGTGTGAGAGGAACATTGCATATAAGTAACTAAAAGAGAGGAAAAGCTGTTTATCTTTTCTCTGTGGTTTTTTTTTTTGTACATTTGAGAAATGTAGACAAAACTAAGCATTCCATTAGTTATCTGAAGTTTTTCCTTAATATAAATCTTGTGGTTGAATTTGCAATGTGTGCAATGATGAATACTGAATAAGCAGCTAGTAGCATCATCCAACAATAAATCATGGTTTTACCTGCCCAATTTTGCATTTCATATAGAAGTGTTAACCACAGGGTGAAAAATGATGCTTATATACACAATCATGCACATAATTGTTCATAGAGACACACATGAACATATAAACATAAACACAGATGTGTACATTTATATTCCAAAGCTACAGACCATTTATTTCTGCACTGCCATAATGTACTATTTGAACCACTATCTTTCAACTTCATTTAACTTGTGGTATTCGGGTTGCATCAAAGAGATAGAATGAAAATCTATTCATGCACAAAGTAAAAAATAAAAACTTGTCTTTCTTTAGTGACAGTACTGCTACAAATTCTATACTGTGTGCCTAAAAGGAATATTAAAATACACTTTTTAAGGCACCACAGATAAACAAACATGTCTTCCTTTAGGATTCTATAGAATATATAAATTGTACACTGAATGCAACCTGAAATCATCATAATTTGTGTGACACAATCTTTTTCTGTTAAGAAGGCAGCATGTATGCAATCAGTTTAATTTACTTATTATAGTTCCTGATAAAAAAAGGCAGGGTTTGAGGAAAAATGTTAGGAAAAAGTGAAAGATCATGGAATTACATTTCAAGATAAATCAAGTAGAAATGTGGGGTTTTGGGGGTTTTTTCTGATTAACTGGGAATCTGTAAAATTAATATTTTAGCTTCTGGCAGTATTTATATAGGAAATATGTTGATTAATGTGAAGTATAAAATATAACCTGAAAATATGGTAAATTAAACCAAATTAAAGATTCTTGTATTTGGAATATTTAGAGTCTTTTGGGTAGAATATATTAATTAACTCCGAAATTTCATCCAGTACACAAGGATGTAAATCTGACATTCAAATACCATCTGCTGACATGAAATATCATCTACATAGTCCACAGGCTGCCATTTATTCATGTAAGAGGTGCTCTGAAGTCTTACTTCATGAGTCCTTCATGGAACTTATTAAAAACTTTTCAAGACAACTATCTTTCATATTTAAAGTAGGAATATTTTTAGTACTTTACAGCCTTGAAAAGGGGCATACCACTTTTATTTCAACCGTAGGCACATGCAAGTAAATTGTCTGTAATTCTGCTTTGTTTTAATGACCATTATGGTGACATCAATATAATGGTATCAGCAATCAAACAATAAAGGACGTTTTTAAATATGAAAATCAGGACTTGCCAGGGTGGCTTGTTACTATTTAATAATAAAAGCCTCTAAGTCAATATGATTTATGTTCTTTGAGTGATGTTTCATGGTAGTAATTGCTATAAACAGTGACAGTCATGATTTCACAGCTTGTGCACCATTAACTTTCATAAAATCAAAGCATCATAGAATGGTTTTGATTGGAATACACCTTAAAGCTCAACCAGTTCCACATCCTGCCACTGCCTTCCACTATCCCATTTGCTCCAAACACTGCTCAACCTGGGCTTGGACACTTCCAGAGATGGTACAGCCACAGCTTCTTTGGGCATCCTGTGCTGGTGCCCCAGCACTTTCATCATGAAAAGAATTATTTGAAAGAACTACTCTGAATTAACTCTTTCTATTACAAACAATTAGTCCTCATCCTATAGCTACAGCTTCAGTCAAAATTCTCTCTTCATCTTTTCCTATAAATCTTTTTAAGGAAGGCCTCAAAAAGGTCTTCCCTGAATCTTCAACTCTTGAACCTGAAGAACCCCAGCTCTCAGACTGTCTCTATAGCAGAGGTGGTCCAAATTTTGGTTTATCCACCAATGACCAGAAAGTATTCTGTAAATCTCTGTTAAGTTTATAATACAAGACAGATGGGCAGAAGAGATTTTCTGAAACTTGGAGGTGACTACTGTTGCAGTGACATATATAAAAACATATTAAAAATAATCGTCAAGAGTCTTTATATTTGTCACAAAATAAAATATGCTGTAGTTATATTATTCCATAATTGCTGAATCATATCTTGGAATTTTTGCTCTCTCCAGTGGGCGTAAAGGCCTTTAGATTAAACTAGCTGTAAACAACTATATTTTAGATGTTTAAAGTTAAGTGAATTTCACATAGGTAAAATCCTGTGCAAAAATCCATACATCCTGTTTCTTTCAATTCTTAACATTTTAAATATTCCCATAATGTCAGCCCAAGAAATTACCTGAGTGCAACAGATAAACGGCTGCTGGAATATCACTCCTGTTTATTTTCCTTAGCCTTAAATTATTTTTGCCTTTTTCCTCCTTCATCTGCTTGCTATACCTGCTCTATTATTTAGGCTGTTTAGGAAGACTTGTCCTAGATAAAATTTCCTATAAATACCATGTAGATATTTATCTTTAGAGAGGGTTTTTATAGGAAATTGGAAAAGAAGAAATAAACAAAACCAAATCAAACCAAAACAAACCCACAACCCCTCCCCCACAAAACCCCCCCTAAAACCCCAAAGAAACCAAAGAAGGAAGCATACACACATGTATTACATACATGTAACCACCAATATTAATTTTAAAGAATTATCAGTCCTACACTATGATGGAGGCTTTAGAATTAATAAAAGTGAAATGAGACAGCATTTTAACTCTATCAAATTATTTTCTGCCAAATAGAGGTACAGCTGTTGCCAGCACTAATGGATATGTTTAAGATGAAAAGGACAAAAACTGTTAAAACTGAAGAGAACCTTAATGGAAAAAATGAGTTAAAAGCTGTCAACACAAAACTGAAACTTAGGAAAAAAATACATTTTAAGTATTTGTCTCTCTCACTCTTGCTGAAATAATTAAATTATTTGTCTTCTAGTCATCAGATCTCAGCAACTTTGGCATAAACTTGTGGTACAAACAGATTGAATTTTGGACTACTTCTGTATGTTGGCATGACCTAATCCTACTAAGAATCTCTAGTATAGAGTTTATTCAGCAAAACTGTTAAATTATTTATTTATGAAAGCGTTCAAGCATATATTTAAGATTTTTTTTTTCAGTAGGGTTCAAACATAGTTATATTTGAATATTTTTGGAGTATCTGCTCTGAGCTATGGAGAATTCATCCCACAAGAAAATTTACACAAATCACTGAGAAAATATCATAGCAGATTTTATTTTAAGGTCATGATTTTCAGATATTGAGTATTGGACTGGGAAAGATTTGAAGATGTGTATAGTGAACATTATAATTCAGCTTTTTAAGGTTAATTTGGTATTTCAAATATTTTTTTTCTCATAAACATTATTCTCTTTTCCCATTGTTGCAGCATTTTGAGGCAATATGCTCTATTTTTTTTTTTTAATATATAGATATTTTCTTAGCTTTTATTACTAAATGATGCAATTTTACTCAGCATAAATTAAATAGAAAAATAGCAAAATATAATTTCAGGAAGAATACTTGGCACCATCAGATCTGATGGCACAGCACCTCCTTAAGCATTTATGGAAAATCACTCTCATTGATCCTGAGAGTGATTGCTTTTCCTGCTTCAGTTTATTATGTTCTCCTTAACACTGAAATGCATTTCAAAACAAAGAACTCAATGAATTAAGAAATCATATCTCTGCATATTATTTTGGTTTTATTTCTAAAGTAACTATAATGTGGATGTTAAAAAGACTAATATTTCACATGTGTATAATAATTTTCATGGTAAAACCACTTCAGAAATGCTGGATACCATGATGTACAAATTCACAGGTAAGGTAGAATACAGACATATTATTGATTTACTGGCCACTTGATCAGATAGTGAACTTGGAGGGGGGACTTAATATTAGCAAGAAATACACTTCCAGAGTACACAAGATCCCTGCAATGTTGGGATTTACCTGTTCAATACCATCCAGTACTTTATCATTTCAAGAGAATGGCTGGACCAGTGATTTCGGACAATTCAAAGAACATATGGGAATCTTTAAATGCTGTGAGATAGGTGAATCATGTTGCATGCAGAACATACATAGGACTGTGTTCATCCAGATACCAGGAATAGCTTTCCAGTGGGCTTCATGAAGAGTGTAGTGAAATACACATTTTTCACTGCCTGCTGATTTCATGATTGTGCAAATGCATATATTCTTCATATCATCCTTCTTTATTAAAAACTGTCCAGGAAAGGAGTAGATGACTCTAAAACAGTTAGATGACCACTCTTAACTAGAGTTTTAGAACCAAACCTGCTTTCTTCTTCAAGAAGCTTACTATCACAAAATAGAATAACATGGAGAGAATTTCAAGAAATAAGCTTGATTTTGCACAGAAACCATGAGGAAGTGACATATTTTTAATGCAAACCATACTGTGTCATACATCATAAATCTAGAGTATCTGTGAGTTTTATGAATCAGAGTTCAAATGCAAGATCTTGTGGCCATAAACCTTATTGTGAAAATTATGTTGTAATTTGAAATTTGCCATTAAGATCTTCAGTGATAAATAAATGACAAATCTGTGACAACATGTCATGTCTTTTGACAGATATTCTCAATATTTAAAATAGCAATACAAAATGAAATATGCCAATGACAATTCATTTTACCCTCCATCATTACTCTCTCATGATGTAGCACATCAGTCAATGGAAAAAAAAAAACGATGTATAGAGCCATTTCACACTGATCCAATTGATTGGCATATATAGAATCATTGACCATGCTAGTTTGATGGGTCAGCATTTGTCTGCCTGTCAGTTTTATTGTGTGTGCTACCAATGCAGTTGGACCCCAGGGCTGTCTGAATTCCTGAGAAAATTGTATGCCCTACTGGGAGGAGAAGACCAAGCTAGAAAATAAAGTAATTCACAAACAAACTGAGGGAATGCTTTTCCCGTGTATTAGCAGCTCAGCATATGCAAAGATAGATGGCACGTTTCTTGGAGGAGTGCCAAAGCTGAAGATATGCCACTCTAGAATTTTCGCAGCATAAACAATAAAGTGCAAGAAGTAAATAAAGAACTAAGAGTTATGAAGTCCAAATGCACACTGGCACAAATAATGGTTACTGTTCTTAATGATCTTTTTGAGAAAGGTTGCAAGATAAAGTTGTTGGCTTCTAGATCAGGCAAGGCAGGATCTGGGCTTGGGAATATCTGTCCTTTTCAGCATGGTACACACAGCTGAGATTCCTTTCCCTCCTCTTCCTCAAGAATGGATGAATTTCCCCTTCCTGAGTGGACAAAACAGACACATTCCTTTTGTGCTCAGCAAAGAATGCTACTCTCTAAACTGGTTTACTTTACATTTTCTGCCCAGGTGTTCCTTGCTGTGTAATTATATTCTGTCCTTGTTTTAGCACATTATTAATCTGGATTAGTGATGCTCCTTCAGAACATATCAGAAGGAAGAAAATAGTGTGAAAGATTCATAAGATTACAGAGTGACTATTACAAAATTATTCCTGCCATCTCCTTCTAGGTTTTGATCTGATTGTTGCGAAGTGCAATGCAATTAGAAACTGCATGACCATTTTTATTGCAAGGCAAACTATGCAACATCAAAGAAGTAAACTCTTCAGTCCTACTGTGCTACACAAACTGAGGATAATTGGAGAGTTTTAGTGGCCAAGACCTGAAAATGTGAGCAAATACATACATATTACAAGATAGCTAAAACCATCATGGCATACCTAAAAAAGGTCAGTTTCTGGAATACAAAGAAATTGCTGCTTATGAGGATGAGAGGTTAAATGACTCAAAACAAGATGATTCTGGCTCATCTACAGTATCATGCAATTTTAATGATGTACATGCCTTTCAAAAATAAGTCTGCAAATAAAATTTGTAAAAGGCATATTTTTAAAAAATAAATATATATATATTTGCTATTTAGTACACATATGAGATCTAAAAAATTGTTTAAAGACTACTGTAAGATTTTTCCCAGTTCCTTCCTAAAAGCCTACTATGAAAATAAACAACACATTCCTCGAGAGCTGTAAAAGCAATAGGCAGGTTTTCATGTCTTCATTTTGCCTTCTCTCCCACAAGTAAGTGAGTAGCATTTATTTTATTGCTAATGTATGTTAAGAATCTTCACTGTAAGAAGTATATCCAAATAGAGCATTCTGGTCTAGTGGAAGGTGTCCCATGGCAGGGGAACTGGACCTACATGTTCTTAAAATCCTTTCCAACCCACATCATTCTGTGCTTCTATGATTCTGTGATTTTATGATCACCTAACAACAAACCTATTGGCTAAGACAACCTCAGTTCCTGAAGATTTGTTGGCAGTTTTTGGAGATGATATAGCATATATGTGGATCTGTATTTCTTATCCAGGAAATATTTAGAATCATGAATTCATATCATTATTCTATTTGGAAAAGGTGTCAGAAGAATTCAAATCAAAATTTGGTCAAATCTGGTCAAAATAGTGTCATTTTATAATTATATTCATTTTATGGACAACTGATTACAAATTATGCAGTCTAGTTCCCAAGTACTGCTCTAGACGCTTGTAAATATGTCCCTTTAACAAATATTGGGATAATTCTTGTTACAATTGACTTGCAGTTACACAGGGTATAACTGAAAAGAAATTTGGAGAAATAATGACTCTGGGAAAGTTAAAACTACATTTAAATGTTGCCAGTTAAAGATAGCCACTTCTACATCATATATAAAGATAAGACATTTCAAAAGAAAAGTGTAATTAAAAAGACATATAAATAATTTAGGTACCTGAAGACAACAGATGCTGCTCAGGCACTGTTTAAATAGATCTGCACACCAAAAATACATCACTGAAGTCTTCAGCAGCAAAGACTGGGAATGATTTGAATTCTCGGAATCAATGGTCCCAAATAAGATAACATATATGAAAATGCAGAATTTAGGTCATCATGAGAGATATGATAGCACAGGTGACTGCACTGGGGGAAAGAGAAAATAGCTTCAAGTTACTACAGATATTTCTCTGTGTGTGACCTCTGTGAACTACACCTGAATAAAAGAAATCCTTATTCTCTGAGGAACAAAAAATAACTCTATAGATGAAACCAGTAGGCAATCTTTCTTTTAGTAAGGCCACTAATAGAGGAGCATGTCAATTTTTGGAATTCGTACTCAGAAAGTTGATGTGGAAATGTTAGGGTTCTATAATTAAACATACAAAATGCCCTGAGCAGGAAAATAAAGTCCTACAAATGAAGTTTCAGATATTCAGTGTATTACAGTAAAAGAAGATTGAGGTGTGAAGTCACCATTGTCTACAAGTATTAATAGAAAACACAGATTTTCTCAAAGTTGTTAACAAAGAGATAAGATAAAAGGTCTAAAAGCTGGAATTATTCAAAATCAAGCTTGAAGCAAATTCAGTTATCTACCTGCGAAGGAAACTAAAACACATGGACTGTTTTGTTATCAAAGATCACAAACCTACCAGGAACTCTGCCTTTATATAATCTCTAGAGCTCAATCTGGTTTATGAGAAAACCAGAAGTTACCCCTACCTGGGCATGTGATTGTCTGGCATTGGTGGCCCTTCTCTATAAGGGGTTTGTTTAATTTTTCATGGTAAAAATACAACATGCATCACCATTATTTTATGTGAGACACTTGCCATTCCATATCAGAGCTATGACTGCTATTCATTTTACAGCATCCCAGACATGACAAACAGAGGCGGTGGTTTAGAGTGTTCAGTTAGAATTTTTTCTCCATGGATACAAAATTGTCAAGAAGTATTACCATGTGCTTTTGTTTGCACCACTGTCAGATATCTTCTCTCCCCTCCTTTCCTTCCTAGCCTCACGCTGTCACTTCTACACCAGGTCACAGCTGATCAGAGGTTACAGGTAGCACCATGAAGTGACCAAAGGAATTTATATGTCATTTTGAATGGTCAGTACCCTTACCTTTTTAGAACTGTCATCAAGAAGGAAGTTTGCCTGTAATCAAAAAATATATATTTTCATCATTCCTTTTTTGATTTTTTTTAATCTGAATAAGTAGAATAATTTCCCTGAAACACCTGAGGTATTAAAAATCTGGATTACATTTTTTTTCAAACAGAGAACGATGAAGGAACAAACAATTCTTTTCAGTTGGCATTCAGATGTGTGTCTTTGTTAATTAATTATCTCAATTTCTTCTCCATTTAAGTAAAAATTGGCATTTTTTGCAGTTAGAGGAGAAGAAGGAAAAATTAAAACAGCAAAGACTACAGTTGTATTGACTTTGACGAGTAAAAAAAGCAACTTAACTTGTTTTAACTGTAATCCACAGCATGCCCAAGCACTTAAAAGGGTGCACTTGAAAGCACCTTGAGTCATACTGAGCAGTAACTAAATCCAACACCTTCATCCTGGTGATTGGCTTGCCTCAGGATATGAGAGAAGGCCAGACCTATTCCTTTTATTCATTTACCAGGATTTTAGGGAAGTCAGCTGTATCTGAGAATATTCCTGGGGAAAATAAGAAACCGAATCAAAGCCAACCCCCTCCAAAAAAAGATGGCTGCTGAGGTGTTTGATCAGTGTTTGGAAAGGGCTCTGTGACACTGAGTCCAGCGGTAGAAAAGAACAGCATCAGTAGGCCCAAGTGGTGCATTTCAAGCTCAGCACTTTTGATACCGTTGGAATCTCTGCCTTTCCTCTTCATCTTTTTCAGTGTAACCTGGATGGTACATTAATCTCCAGGGAGTTTACAAGCAGCTGCAATGGGCCAGCTCTCCTGCACACACTCTCAGGTGCTCTATTTACTGAGGACTCTTGTTATGAGGACATGCTTGAAAATAATAGGCAAATAATATGCTTTATCATGGTAGAATAAGAGGTAAAACCAGTGCAGAAAAAAAATGGCAGTTGAGCACATAAATGAAAGAAAATTGCAGATTCAATCTAATTCCTCATGCTGAAGTTCTCTCATCACAGAGAACATAATTGTTTTCACACATTTTGGAAGTTATTGTGTACACGTGATCTTGAAATTAATTGCATGAGTCACCTGCATATGTAGAAACTCAGACTTTATGCCACACTGGCAGAAACAAATAACAAAAGAAAAAAGGCAAAACAGAACCAAAAAAATCAAGGAAATCAATGAATATGAATGCCTGCCTTAGCCAGCCCAGTCTAAGAATACATTTCCTCACACTATTCATCCAATATCCTTGAGACAAAGTTTTCCTAATTTCTTCTCTTCTAATGTTTTTACTCTTTTTAAGATTGAAGCCTGAAAATATATTTCTAACTACTTTCCAATATACAATAAAACTGGAAATATATGAGTTTTACAAAACTTTTGAGGCAATTATTTTAAAATATCTTCCAATTTTGTATGGTGGAAACAGATCATCTGGCAATCAGTTTGAGAAATAAATATTGAAAAATTAACATTTTCTCCAGGACAAAAATATATCTTATTAACAACAAATATTTATTAGTTTTGCTTCTTAAAGAATTCATCTTCTCATCTGAAATGCAACTTCCATAAGACAGCTAACAAGAAATTCACTTTACATCTATGATAAATGTATGCTATGCATAAACATGTAATTTTATTTTTCTGGAATAACAGTAGATCATCTTCAGCCTTAAATAAATCATCGGTAACCAGGGTTAGAAAAAACAATTAAACAAAAATTAAGAAAAAACTAATATATTAGTTTTATTCTGCCAAGAAGATGCATATAAGGGTAGGTTATGGTGCAATCTGATCAATGTTTGGAGATTGTTTAGGAAATAATTTTTCATCAGAGGAAGGTTTTTATTTTATTCAGTTGCACAGGTACATCAATTTGTCTTTTTCAGCAGTCACTTTGCAACTCCTGGGTTAATCACTACTAATGTTTTGTAGAAAGTGCTGCAGTTAAGTATTGTTATCATTGTAATTGGTTTGCTAAATATAAGGCAGCAATGGATGGTCTCAGGATTGAAAGGCTCTTTTGTGCGTGTTTTTATTTGCAACACTGAGAAACAGAGCTAACCCCTTGCCTGACCTGTGTCAGGCGAGGACCATGAGACCACCTTGTTTACTAATCTCTAAAGGTATTTGTGAGCAAAGTGTGTTCCATAATCACCAAGGTTCTTAGGGTTTGAACCCTATGTCAGGCAACCTCAGGTAGGTTTGAGTAGTGCTGAGGTATTTGATGATATTTGTCATAAGAACAGAGAAGAACAAGTCCTAAATTCTAATTTTTAGTTTAAATATAACTATAGTTAGAAGCACATAATTATGATATGGACTATAATTGAATGACAGTCAATACAAAATTTACTTAGTTTACTTCAGTTTAATTTCAGTTTAATTATTGGTTCTAGCATAACTTTGGTCTGAACTTGCATCAGCCTGTACTTGATGTTCTTGATGACTAACACAACTTACAGAACATAAGAAATTAACATATTGCTCTGTTTTCAGAAGTCTTAGAAGGGATAACATTCTAGAGAATCTATACTCCATAATTACAGTACTGAAATCAACTGCTATAAAATTTACAGCTAACTTTGTACATTTTCATTTCACACAACTATTACCTGTTTCTTCTGAAAGCTGGGTTTTGAGGTGGTGTTTTTACCTCCTATAAAATAATGGCAGACTTTTTTTTCTTTTTTAATTAGTATTAGTTTTTCAGAATTGGTTTTGAAATGTAAGAACCCATTAGTAACAATTTTCAGACCATTTACAGTTTACACACTATTAGTCAACATGTGATAGGTGTCAGACTTGGATGCACAGAGTTCATCTTCTTTTACCAATTCCTGTGAAATTTACACCCCACTAAATAGCACAAATAAAAGGATGTTGGCTGTAGTCCTGTTGCCCGATCCGAAGAAG
>VWYN01018510.1:0-15218 GCA_013400075.1 Hippolais icterina
AAACAAACAAAAACCCTCAAAACAAATCAACAACCTCCCCCAAACCCAACCAAACAAAAATCACCCAACCACACAAAACCTGCCAAAACAAACAAACAACCCACCCCAGAAATCCAACCAAACAAAACCCACCAAATCCCATTTTATTTATCTAAGTATGTGATATTTGGAATTCTGTATTTTAGACTCTGTTAAAAGAAGGAAAAAAACCCACATTGGTAGAATTTAGAAGAATAAAGACATAAAAAAATAAAGAAAGACAGGGGTGAATATTATTCAATTATCCTGATAAGATCCTGGGCAGTTCTGTTACTGTACTTACAAAATTGAAAGCCCATAAAATGTTCATTTAGCATAAATTCTGTGCTGTAGACTCTGATGGGGGTGAAATTCTGTTAGCAGTTAATAAATTAATGTTAGTGAGTGAGGATTTGGGAATTTTTAGTGGTCAACACTCAAAGGGTTTGCAACAACCACAGAGGAATTTTTACCTTTTAAGAGGATGATGAAGGCTCAGATTTAAAGGTCAGGTTCCATTTCCTGCCCAGTGAGTGGTTTCCTTGTAAGGCCCAGAACTTTGGGGTTGGACATCCAATGCCTCATAAAATCAACAGCTTCCCTGTTCTCTTCATCTCTAGAAATGAGGGATGGACTAAAAGTGGAACCTGCTGATGAGGAAATTAAACAGAAATGTTTTGTATGTTATGAACAACCCAAACTCTGCAGTAATGATGATCGCTGTTAGAAATGTGATTTCCACCAGGCTGAAACGTCCCAAATTTTGACAAAAAACCTCAAGACTTGCAGGACAACAGCTGCTGGTTCACAATTTGCTGTTTCAGAACCAGACTCAAATATTGGTAAATGCATTTCCTGTTTCTCTCTGCTAGGATTCATTAATTTTTGGGGGGGAATATCGTGCCTTGTAATATTGTTATAAATCACACATTTTACTCTCCCAGACGTGCTCAGCAACGGCGCTGAGACAGAAGCAGAGCTTGCTAATTATGTGCCACAACAAAGATTATAATGAATGCTCTCATTAACCATTCCTTTATGTTTGATGAACTAATAAATAATTTCTTCCTCAGCCATTATAAAATCATTTGGCACAGAGACCCTTGATGTGCTCACGGGCCCCTCCAGGTAAGTTTTTATTCTGTATTTTTAATCATCTCTGGGTCACGATGGACTTTTCCTGACTCAGACATGTTTGCTCCTTTTTCTGTGGCCAGGGACATTCAAGGGCTGCAGCTGCAAGTGGATTTTTTGGATTTTATTGGGAATCTTGGGACATTCTCACTGCCATTTCTCCATGGAAAGGATGGTCAGGCATTGAAGGGGCTCCCAGGGAGGTTTGGGGTGCCCATCCCTGGAGGTGTCCAAGGAAGGATTGGACACTCAGTGCCCTGGGCTGGTGGACAGGGTGGGGATGGGTTACAGGTTGGACTCGATGGTCTTGGAGGGTTTTTCCAACCTCAGTGATTTGGGGATTCTCACTCTCTGAAGGGAGGTTGGAGCCAGGTGGGGTTGGTCTCTTCTCCCAGGACATGAGAGACAGAACAAGAGGAAATGGCTTCACATTGCACCAGGGAAGGTTTTTTTTGTATTTCAAAAAATGTCTCCACTCAAAGGGCTGCCCAGCCCTGGCACAGCTGCCCAGGGCAGGGGTGGAGTCCCCATCCCTGGGGGGATTTACTGTGGATGTGGCACTTGGGGACATGGGGCAGTGGTGGCCTTGGGGAACGGTTTGACTTTTCCAACCTAAACCATCCTATGGCTCCACCTCCCCACAGCAGCCCCTTCCCTCAGCTCCCTCCCATTCCAGAGGTCCACGTTGGCAGAGCCATGGAGCAGAGCCCCAAATGCCACCCAAGCTGTCCCCTGAGCCACCCCCACCCTGTCACAAAGCCACCATCACCCCAAGCCCACGCGCTGCCCCCCAGAGCCACCACTCATGGAGATTTCACCCACACCTCAAAGAAAGATGGGGGAGTTTCCTTCCCATTCCTCTTCCTTTTCATTTCAGACAGGAGCAAAAGTGACAAATCCACTGTAGAACAACAGTTCTTCTTCATTCAGATGCCTCTTCTCCCTCCAACAGCCACAACAGCCCAAGCACTGAGGCTGGCGTGAAATCAATTCCTGCTGCCCTGTACAAAATTTGAAATACAAATAGGAATGTTCTCCAGCTATTATAAACATTGGATTTTTTTTTCCCTACAAGCAGCGTTGGCTTATCTGTATTATTACCACAAAAGCTTTTTTGGAGTTATGCGTGTAACAGCAGCCACAACAACTTGTTCCTTAAAAAATAAAGCTCAGAAAAACAGCGATGCAGCACCGTTAGAGCAGCTTAAACAGCAAAATTACAAATGAGCCCACTCTGCAGCCCTAAGAGCTGCTCCTCACGTGTGTTACAGGAGTTGTTGGAGTCTGAGCATGTCTCAGGGCTGGGTAAGCAAAGCAGAAAATCCACGATGATAGGAGCGATGATCGTATTTATTTGCACTTGGGCACGGAGTGAGATTCCCTGTCACGCTCCAGGAAGCAGGGATGAAAAGCATTGCTTAACCTGTGGATATTTAAATAGGCTTCATCCCCAGAGCTTGCACGATGGATGAAACACCTCAGCAGCAGCTCCTGTGCTGTTCACAGGCAGCAAGCACAGCAATGCTGCTTTGGCAGGTGCTTCAGTGGAGTTTTGAATGCCTCAAGACAGGCCATGCCAGTCTAAATCTGTGATCCAGAGCAGAAATCAGCCAAAAAATGATAATTCAGGGAGCTCTGACTCTGAACACACCCACCCCAGAGAAGCTTATCCAATATAATGGGATTAAATACTCACCACTTGTGTTTCTAAGAGTTCCACCCAGAGCTGGCTGTGCTTTCTCAGGAGGGTTTTTGGGTTTAATGACGTGGTGTTCATTAAATCAGTCACAATCTGAGCAATGCTCCCACCAGAGTCACCACAGAGCCAAACAAATGGTGCCATTTAGCCTGAGAGGAGGAGGGAAAATGGGGAGATTGAGGTAGATCCATCATTTTAGCCATAATAAATCACAGAAAAAGCTGAGCTGGAAGGAACCCTCAAGGATCGTGCAGTCCAACTCCTGGCCCTGACAGAGAAAACAAAAGAAAATGTTATATGGGAAATGGATAATTCCCCCTTCCTGAGTCAGAGGGGGACACAGCCATGGACTGCAAATGGGACAGGGATAAAATACAGAAATGCAGCTGGTGTCAGCTGTCAATCAACCCAAATACTGCGTATTGCATAAGGATGAAAATTATTTGTATTCTGTACCAGGATTTTGTCCAATAAAAGTTAAATTTTCACCGTGGGCTTGATGCAAATCCTGATGAAGTCACTGACAGTGAGTCCATTGGCCTGCCTGGGCTTTGGATGAGAAATGATGATGATGATGATGATGACGACGACGACATCATCATTGGATTGATGACAGTCACTCCATTGACTGGAGTTACTCCTGACTGGATTTTGGGATTTTTCACCAACAGATGCAGCAACTCTTCCCCTGGCAAGCAACCCCACCATTTTTCCTGCCATTTTGTGAAGAACCAATCCCCTTTGGGAGTTTGAACCCCAGAATTAAACACCCTTGGGTAACTCCAAAAATGCAGAGCAGCCCCCACATGGAATTGTTCAGCCTGGACTTTGCTCCTTGCCTTCCAATAATTTAATGGTGCCCACTCTCCCCTTGGGCTCTAGGCCATTACAGATATTTTTTATCACAGATTCCTTCCTTGTGTGGAGTTTGCAAAGGTCACAAATCCCACAAATGCCCAGCTTTTCGCTCTGCAGAAGCCAGATTTAAAGCTCCAACCACGAACCAAATGTTAGATCTGAAAAGGGTGTGAAATGTCCTGAAATAACTCATAAATACAGACACCACACTGTCAGAGGGTGGGAATGCAGCCAGGAGGGAATGATGTTGGAGAACAGACCTAGTGATGTTATTCTAACAATGTCCCAAAGAAAAATACATTTGTTAGAGCCAAGAAAAAATACCAGATTACAGCTGAATTCACCAATACTTATAAACAAACCCCCACATTAATTAAAATCTCAACCTAGAGCTTACACACTGTGCTCCTCCTTAATTATACACAGAAAAAATACCAAAAGAGGCTGATAAAAGCAAAATATCCCTCACCTTTTCACTCCAGCTTCCCCAAGCCCTGACTCCTCTCAGAAGCTGAATTTTGGATGAATTTCAGTCCTGACCATTCCAAATAACCCCATTTCCTAGGACACTCTGCAGCCTTGTCCAGCTTTTTGCCTCACATCCTGCGGTGATTTGCTGAAGTAAACTGGAATTTATACACTGGAATATCAGGGGCTTTCAGAGGCAAACTTCAAGATCCATTAGTGGCCATCTCAGGGCCTGGAGGCTTCTTTATTTTTTTTTTTTAAAGCTTGGTTTAGTGCCCTCAGCCTGGCTGAATATTCCTCCTCCTCACCGAGGAGACTGAAAGCGAAAAGAGATGTACTGGTGAAGATTAAAATCTCCTTTACAAATTGAGTGTATTAAGCATCTGTGCTCCTTGGCAGCCTGGTGCATCAATTCCAACATAAAATAGTGTTAACAGCTCTACAAGCTTTTTATCTCTCCCAGCTCCCCGCGCTCTGGGTGAATCACATGGGCAAGAATTGGAACTGGCCTTTCAGACAGGGAGTTAAGCAGCTCTTAAATCAGACAAGCACGATGCTCAGGCAAGGCAATTTAGCTTTTTTTGTTTTGTTTTTAATGCCATTTGAAGCAACAAAACCACTTTTGCTCTTTGGGGAGCACCTCAGAAGCTGGACATTATGGATCTGCACATGGTTCTTGTCCCAGCACTGCAGTGCTGTGGGTATTTATTTTATTTTGTTTTATTTNTCCTTAAATCCTTAAAATACTTAAAAACATTTGGAACTGGCAGAGCAAATGAACTCTGCTCCAGGATAATTCTGATTGGGCTGGAATAGATGAGAGGTTGGATTTTCACGCTTTATTTATTGCTCTTCCCTTCCAGCTGCAGCACCACAAATTTGCCCATTTTTTGGAAGTTCAAACAAAGCTCAAACCTGGTAAATGATCTTAGAGTGATGCACATATTGAATGTACTGCAGTCATACATTCCTTTTTCAACACATCCTACAAAATAATTAAAAGTTAAAGTTCTGCTATTCCATTTTCTACAGCTTGAATGAGTCACTTCAGAGGTGCCTCTAAAGAAGAGAATTGCATTCAGAAAGTCAAAGGTCCAGCCCGATTGGTAATGAACTAAAAGAAAGGACAAACAAAATTAATTTTAAAAGAAAACAACTTCTTCACAACTTTTTCAATAGAAAAGCAGTTTTGCTTCCTACTTCCCTGCTTTAAATTTGTTCTTAAAAATGATAATTTAGATAAACCAAAAATGCTGAGAAATGTAAGTTTTGGAGCAAACTCACTGTTGCAAAAAGAACATTTCCCAGCTGCTCCCAGGTGGATTCAGTGGCTGGGTTTGGGAAGCCATCAGGAGGAGGACAGGGCCACCCAAGGGTGACAGCAGCACGTGGGCACTCTGAGCCACCAAGCCTCCAACCTGTCTCATGGCAGAAGAGAGAGGAAAAGGCAGGAAAAGTGGGGTTTTCAAAGGGAATTTCATGAAGCAATGAGCTTGACTTTGGTTTAATATCACGTTGTTTGTTCTTCACGAGATCAGATTTTTAAATGCCTTTAATGATACAAGTAAATGCTGGTGAGAACCACTGAGGCTCCACTGAAGCCAATTACAGCAGTGGAGCCTCTTTAAAAGGAAAATCTCTTTTTCTCCTTCAAAATGAAAATGCCCTGAATGAGTAGAACCCACCAAGGATGCTCCCAGGGAAATTCCAGCGGCACCTTGGCTCTGGATCATTAATGAACAACATGCACTGGAATTATTCACCCAAACAAGTCACGTGTGCATGAAGAAATATTCCCCAGGACAAGGTTTAGATAGAAGGCACTGTGATTAAATGGATTTAATTAACAGGCACAATAACCCAATCAAAAGGAAGTGCTTCCATTATTAGTCAGTACCTGCTGTAGAACAACTCTGCTGTGAACATCCACTGTGTGCTGAGGAGCCACAGAGCCAAATTCTTTACTGGAACAATGGTAATTACTGGATTTACCTTCACAGAGCAATTATGGTGGTTACAAATTTCAATTTTAAATGCTTTCGTTCCACTGAAAAAGAAGAGTCAGATATTTGACATTGGAACCGAGGTGTTGGTGACCAAAGTGTTCTGCAACAGAGTATTGGAAAAGTCCAGACCCATAAAAGTGGTTCAGGTAAATAAAAGATATGAACTTACATGATTTGAATCCTAGAATTTCAGGATGGTTTGGGTTGGAAGGGACCCTAAAAATCATCCAATTCCACCCCTGCCGTGAGCCTGGACACCTTTCACCATCCCAAGGTGCTCCAAGCTCTGTCCAACCTGGCCTTGGACATTTTCAGGGATCCAGGGGCAATCACAGCTGCTCTGGGAATTCCATTCCAGGTCCTCCTCACCCTCACAGGGAGGAATTTCATCCCAATATCCCATCTAAACCTTCTCCCTTTCAATTTAATCCATTTCCTCTTGTCCACTCACTCCAGGCCCTTGCGCTGCGCCGTGATCGCAACAAACTGGAAAAAAGAGAAGAGGAATGAATCAGGAAAGTTCAATAATGTTTAATAACAAACCAAATACTTTTCACAAAAGAATTATTAACCACAACACATTCCTGTAGATCAATAAACTGCTGCCACTCACTGAGGAATTTAATTTTGTTATTAGAACCTTCACGTCCTCTGCAAATGAAAGCAGCAAGGCAACGCTCCAGCGTTTCAGAGCTGCACCACAACAAACTCCTCTGGACCAAACTCCAGCATCACAGTCAAGGAGATTAAATTTTTTCAACAGAAATAGTTCCTGTTGGTTTGCCTTTTTTTAATCAAAACTGCTGCATTCTGAGGTGAGGCTGTGGAGGGCAGCTGGCCCTGGAGACAGAATTCTCCCCGCCCTGGGCACAGAGCTGATATTTTGCTGTTTTTGTTGGAGGGAGCAGGAGATCCCACATCCCCCCCCATGTGAACCTGACTAAAACCAAAGAAAACAGCTCCTGTTGTAAAGAACATCACCTCAGGAAAGGCTTGTTCTACCCCTACATCACTCTAAGAAAATGAACAAGTTCAGTGGGGGTTTCTCACCAAAAACAACTCTCCACAAATCCCTGGCAGGTCGGCACTACCCAGAAGATTGGCTCCAACATTCCCTGCCCAAGGATCTGCTCCCACGGCCAAATTACCTCCCAAAACAGCTTTGAAATCTGGGGCTGCCTGAGTTCTGCACCACAGTTAAGCTCCTGTTTCTCTCACTCTATCAGTCTCCCCAAATATTCAGTGACCCTCAGTTATTTTACTGATTTCTTGTTTCTGTCAATATTCTGCTTCCAATTCATTTTGTTCTCTGCCTCACCATTAGGTCTCTTCAGCAATTTACAGCCCTAAAGTGCACTATCTATTATATAAAAATATTATAATATTATAATATAATAACACCTCTTTTAGTGGGTACTCCCTGCTCCATTTACACATCTGCTTCCAGCTGCCTTAAGATCCTGAATTTTCCCTCTTTTTATTGCCTGGGTGCCTCTATGGCCACTCCTTTGTGTCTCTATCACTCTTAAGAAAATAATAATCTATTTTATAACCTTGCTTCAGCAAAGTGTTATTTGTTACAGCACACTGAACCACTGGAATCCACAATTCCAGAGGGAAAAGGAGTTCACCTGGTACCACAGCACCGTGTCTCAGTTTATTCTGATGCAAGTAAAAATCAGAGTAAATAAAATAAACTTCATTTAGGCTGCACACCAGGAGATTAAAAGGAAAAGAGGCGCAGTGTGGACCATCTCCAAAT
The DNA here is from genome assembly GCA_013400075.1 of Hippolais icterina. Lineage (NCBI taxonomy): Eukaryota > Metazoa > Chordata > Aves > Passeriformes > Sylviidae > Hippolais > Hippolais icterina. Next base: position 7,946 of record VWYN01018510.1, read on the forward strand.
CAAACTGGCAAACAGGTCAAAGTCATGATCACGTCAATGCAGACTCAGAGAACTTCCAAATTAAGGGTTTTTTTCAAAGTAATGATTTTATTTCTGCAGCATCAATGGCAGGGACTGATCCCCCAGTGTTCCTATGGGAGATTTGCAGGTGGAAATACAACAGCAAAGCAGCTGAATTATTTCATTTTTAGCATAACTAAAAACATATTTGCTAAAACATCTGAGTATCTACTCAAACATTCTGCAGTTCAACCTCTGCTCACTGGGATTTCCAATTTCAAAAATGCAATCAAATGGAAAAAAAAGGACCCAAGGAACTGAATTTATACGTGGAGACAGAAACACATCTTCCAATTCCTTTCACCATGGAACACAGGAGCTCCATAAACTTTCTCATTTTTTTTTATATCCCTCCCCTCTAAATTCCAGATTTGTGGGATTAAACGTGGCAGCCTTTGCTTGGGGTTTACATCACCAGGAAAGACTTTCCAAGGCTGTGGAGAAAATGGAGATTAGTCCTGCCTTGCTCTGCTTTTGTTCCAGACACGTTTGGAGCGCACAGGGGAGGGGGAAGCGCTCTAAGGCAGCGCCAGGAAGGCTTAGCCCCATTTCACACCACTTAATCACAGATTACAAATAGCAGGGGACCAGAAATCAACTCCTTTCCCGTTCCTAAACATTCTGGAGTTTGTTTCTAAGCGTGTTTCTCTCTGAGGAGGAAACAGCTAATTTAACATGCTTATTAAGACAAAGGGATGAGCTCTATCCTGTTTTTAATTGGGTTATATCAAACCTAGATGGAAGGGATGTGTTTGTGGGGTTTTTTACTGCAGAGCAGTTAATTTAATTTACCATTTCCATTCTGCTCGTTATTAAATCCACTACAATTTGATACTGAAATTAATTAATACCTAAACAACCGTGCAAAAAAAAAAAAAAAAGTTAAAAATCCATGAAGTTCAAGAGTAATCAGCAGGAATGTGCACTCCACTAATTGTGGAATTCTTGTAGCATTTGCTGTTTTTCCATTGCAAGAGTTCACAAACACAACATACGGACCACAAAGTGCTGCACCTTCCAACGCAGAGCTCCCAGGGGCAGGGAAAGTGGAATTTAAATCTTCACAGCCACTCATAAAATCACGGAGTGGTGGGGATTGGAAGGGACCTTAAAAAATCATGGTTTGGGTTGGAAGGGAACTTAAAAAATCATGGTTTGGGTTGGAAGGGAACTTAAAAATCATGGTGTGGTCTGGAAGGGACCTTAAAGCTCATCCAGCTGCCACGGGCAGGGACGCCTTCCACTATCCCAAGGTGCTCCAAGCCCTGTCCAACCTGGCCTTGGACACTTCCAGGGATCCAGGGGCAGCCACAGCTGCTCTGGGAAACATCTCCAACCATCTCCCAGCCCCTCTAAACAAAGTGTAAAACTTCTCAGCACCTGCTGTAAAATTACTTTTTGCCCTCTGCTAATGCCGCACATCCAGATCATGAAAGTTGAGGAATATGTCATGGAAAATAAATCTTGATTTTTTTTCTTACCGATGGAATTAGGTTTGAACACAGGAGGTGTGGTTCTTTGAATTCTGAAGCTCCTGGCACTCAGTAAAACGCAGAGCGCACTGGAGAGAAGGAATTGGAACAATTCCTCACCGAGAGAGAGTTTCAGAGCTGTGTTACAGGTCGAGGTGAAATTGCTGCCACACAAAAGCCCCATTCACCAGGAGCAGAGCGTGAGAAATTGCTGCTCTGAGATGAATGCATCCCCCTCAACAGATGATTAATAAAATAGATAATGGCTCCTTCAAAAAGGCAATGGTTTGATATTATTATTTTCGCCTGTGTCACGCTGGAGCATGTGGGCAAAGCAAAAAAAATCCTGGCCAAGGCAGAACTCTAAATTCTTCTGCCGGATAAAAGCTCAAATACCATTAACTAACCCATTGTAGAGATGAAAAAGGCCCAATTGAGACGAAGAATAAATACCTGGAATTCCCTCTTCTGCTATTCATTTTGGAGACATGAAAACTATCACACTCGAGGCAAAGTGAGGAGTTGCAGTCGCTTTTTTGTGCAGTTTAAATGCTCGAAGCACTTCATGGATTTTATGGTGCCATAATACAAAATTTGCAAATATGTAGAACATCTTTAGCGTTGGAAAGAGATTTTAAATGCTAAGCTTTCAGCTTAGTTCAGAAGTCCTAGGAACAAGTGCAGCATCTTGTGAATGGCAATAGATAAATTTTACAGCAGAATAAATACAGATTTTGATAATTAATAACTTCCTAATTTGTTTTAGAGAAGATTAATGTTAAATAATCAATCATTTTTCCTTTTGGAGGGGATGCACACCTGTTTGGACTAGCCAGTCTGATTTATCTTTAGCCCATAATGGATTTATTTGCATTGCCTATAAATAAAATAGCACAGCTACACCTGTGGCAGATATATTGTCACCAAGCTACGATGTGACAGCGGCACTTCCAAAAACGTCCCCACCTCCTGCAGGCTTTGCTGGCGTGCCACAGCCGAAGGTTAAAAACACCATTAAATAATGATCCCAGAATTAGCACAGAAGTCAAACCTCATCATTTTGGCATGACAATACCATAATTTACGGCAAAATTACCCTGGTGAGCAGGAGGTGGGCGCCCTTTGGTCCAGGTTGTTTTTTCTGCTCCCAAAGGTTTCTCTGTTGTCCTCTCTGGTGCTTTTGTCTTGTTCTGTTGGGCAGAGCCAAGCTGAGACCTTGGATTAAAGCCAAGCTGCCCAATTTTCACACACTCCCCCTGGCACCTGATGCCCCAGGATTTGAACTTTTATATTTTCCATACATTTGTACTCCTGCAGTTCTTTTGTGTGTGACTCTAAACCCCACACCCCGTGGGAGCTGCTGCTGCTTCCCCATTTTGGGCAGACACAACAATTCCTCTGCAGGCCTGGCAATCAAGGACACCTCACTGCCTCAGGCCTGAGAGATGGAAACAAAAGTGACTTGGGGGCAGCAAACTTGGGGTGAATGACTTCATTGGCTGGAGCTGGGATTGGGAGATGAACCCCAATGTGCAAATGGCCCAAAGTGATCAAAGTGTGAACCCGTGAGCCGGGGCCCATTTTGGGTGCAGCCCCTGGGGGGCTTTGTCTGCCCCAAATGTACCTGGAGGCCCTTCCATAAACAGAACTGCTTTTTATTCCCTAAATTTTATCAGGCCTCTGTTTTTAGGTATCCCCAAAAGGCATCACACCCAGCTGCCCTGTGCCTGTTTTCCAGGGACACCTCAGATGTTTGGATTCCCTGGGATTGAGTCGCTGGCAGCCACAGCAGCTCCAGTGATCCCAAAATTTGCCCCTTCCCTTCCTGTTGTTTGCTACAATCCCAGCCAAGAACTCACTCAACAAAAATCCACCAGAGTAACTTCTCCAGCAGCCATTCCAGCTGCCAGCTTCACCAGCAGCGCTTCAACCTGTCCTTTGATGGTTTTTCCATCTTATCTCTCATATATATATACACGTTTTCTTTTTTTCCCTAGGACCTATCAAAACTCCCTTTACAGCCAAAGAAATCTTTCCTATAAACTCCAAACTAAATTTTAAAAATTCTTAAAGTAGCAGTTAGACTGAACCTACAGCAGCTGGCAGTTTATCAGCTGTAAATGAAGTGGCCTCTCCATATTTTTTTCATGCAAAGAAATTGCTCTGTCCAGAACTTTGCCGTGGCTCTGAAAAGCTGCACGACAGATCTACAAGTGTGGGCTTTTAAAGTTTTCTGACTTACCAAAGACAAGATGAAGGTGGCATTAGTAACACAATTAGCGCTCGACTTGTTTCAAGCTGTTAATGCTCAGCTTATTTTTTAATTCTTTTTATTCTCATCTTACCTGCAGCTGCACAAATAAAACACAAAATTTCCACAACACAGACTCTGAAATGTGAGCTCTGCGTTCAGCAGGATTGGAGATAATTAAAAGCAACGAGAGACAACTCAGCTCCCAGCACTTTCAAGTTCAGGATCAGTTTGGGTAGGGATGCTCTTCCAGCTCGAGGTTTGCTGCTGATTTTAAAACACTGACCCATCAAACTCCGATTTAACTTTAACAACAAAATAATGAGGGGGAGTTGGGGTGGCACAGGGAGCTCTGAGATGGAGCTCAAAGCAGCAGTGCCTTTGGAGATGGGATAAAATGGAATGGAGTCCATGGCTGTGCCATGGTTCACAAAACAAACTCATGGGCAGCCTTTTTGTTGGAGTAAAAAAGAGAAGAAAGAGCCTTTTTTCCCTCCCAATTAAATTATTGCCAGAAAATATTTTCTTGCTGACAAAGAGTGTCCTTCTAAAGAAAAAAAAAAGCTCTGTGCCAGTAACAAATGAGAATCTGCACGGAATTTCTGAGACATAACACATTCTCTTAACCTGGAGGAAGAAGGGTTTCTAATAGACAATCAGCATATTCATAAAGGAATTGGAGTACTCTTAAAATCAGCCTAAATGCCAACAAATCTCAGAGCAGGAACGCTGTGTGTCAAAATAAAAAGTCTGTTTTGGGGAACTGATATTAATTAATTTGGTGGTGGTTTTTTTCTTGATATTAATTGGGGGATGGTTTTTCTTGATATTAATTATGGGATGGGTTTTTTGATATTAATTATTAATTTTGATATTAATTAATGGGGTGTGGTTTTTTCTTGATAATTGGGTGTGGGTTTTTTTCCTTTTAATTATGGGGTGGACTTTGGACACACAGACTGAAATTTTCCCTAAACTTCACAGCTCCACAGTAATTCTTGAGGAGGTTTATATTGCCCTGTGTTAGAGGGCTTTAAATGAATGCCTCCATTTCAGGACTGGTGAATGGGATGGACATCAACAACAACAAAATCAGCACCACAAACCCTTAACACGAAAAACAAAAATCAATCCACCTGTGTGATCCAATCGTCCCGTGCCCACCAAAATGGAAATCTGGGGCTGAATTAAAGATGATGTCGGGAGAGTCAGAGAGCCCTGCCAGATCCTGGAGCGTTAACTCCTGCTCTAAATGCAGCTGTCATGCCTGACAGCCCTTTAACCAGGCAGAAATTCCCAAATAAATTGGTGCCCGTGCTGGGAGCTGCTCCCCCTCTCCCCCAGCCCAGGGCTGACCTTTGCAGAGCAGCACGAATTCCCAGGAATATTCAGCAGTCAGTTTTATGATGCTGACACTGACACACCATCCCCAATAAAGATTCATGTCCTACACACCAGAAACTGAATAAAGTTTACCTGGAAGAAGCTGAAGTGCCTCGGGGAGCTCAGCTCTGGAGCAATCAGTAACATCCCACCTCCTGATGTTCCACTCATTAAAATATAATACAGATGATAATTATAAAAGAGGAATTTCTTTTGTACTCCTGGACTCATTTTAATTAGAGGCCATAACCCTCTTCCTGCTGCATTCACACCTTGTGTTTTTTCTGTCCCCAGCATTAATTATTTCATTATGAAAAGAGCAGCCCAAGCTTTGAAGGCAGCGAGGCAAGAGACCCAAAGGTGGGGACTGTGGGGCAGGAGGCACAAATCATCAAAAGCTGAATAAACTCAACTGTAAAAACTCTGGCATCCAGCGTGCACCGCTTGTTAGATCCGAAAGGGTATTTTAAAACTGCTCCATGCCTGAAAAAATGCTGCCTAATTAATCAGGAACACATCGAGCTAAGGCTGGGAGTAAAGTCAGAGTAGCTGTGGTTGCTGATAGACAACAGTGCGCTGTTTTCTGGAGTTCACTCAGTCCTTGGGGACCATTTGTTCACCACGTGAAAAAGGCGGCACAGGAGAAGAAAATGAAGGAAGCAAAATGTGGAAGTAGGGTGGATGTGGGGCTTACCTTTGTCAGCGTGGTTTGGAACGGGTCCTGAGGCTCTGAGGGGAGAAATGAGGAGGATCTTTGGGTTCCACGTAGGGACAGGCACAGAACCAACAATCCTGGCCCTAAACCATCGTTTTCGTCCATACATTTCCCTTCCATCCCTGCATTTCCCTTCCATCCCTGCATTTCCCTTCCATCCACACATTTCCCTTTCATCCACACATTTGCCTTTCATCCCTACATTTCCCTTCCATCCCTGCATTTCCCTTCCATCCCTATATTTCCCTTCCATCCCTACATTTCCCTTCCATCCCTGCATTTCCCTTCCATCCCTATATTTCCCTTCCATCCCTACATTTCCCTTCCATCCCTGCATTTCCCTTCCATCCCTATATTTCCCTTCCATCCCTACATTTCCCTTCCATCCCTGCATTTCCCTTCCATCCCTATATTTCCCTTCCATCCCTACATTTCCCTTCCATCCCTGCATTTCCCTTCCATCCCTATATTTCCCTTCCATCCCTACATTTCCCTTCCATCCCTGCATTTCCCTTCCATCCCTATATTTCCCTTCCATCCCTACATTTCCCTACAGAGAACCCCAGAAGGGTTTCCTTCCCACGGCACTGCTATGTGCACACTGAAATTTGCACCAATGCCCTGCTTTGTAATTTAAGGATTAAGATTATTTCTGTAGTGCCTTATCCTTAAATGGGACACTTGGGGGAAGGAAATTTTCCACTTAGGATTGGGAATTTTTTTTTTCTAGTGTTGATATCTTCGACTGAGCAGGCAGCAAAGCGAAGTCACTCAGGATACATTCAACACTACTGAGTAGAAATATGTAGGAACAAATCCTTTAAGTGCAACTACAAAATCCTACACCTTATCCTTAATTATCTGACTGGCAGATGACCCAAAGAGGAAAATTCACAGCATTTGTGCACAAAAAGTTCATTGAAAAGTCATTTTTTCCTGTCTTTATCTGTTATTTGTAAGAAACTTTCAGCACTGGGAACCACAGTGTGGGCAGTGTTTCACAGATCAGCCACCCAGTTGATTTAATGCACTCACAAGTGCAAACAAACAAGCAGAATCCTGGTTTTGCAGATTTAAGTCTTTGAGTAATGCCTGTGGCTTGCTGAAAATCCTTTTTTTATTGAAAATTGAATATGTCAGCTCAGCCATCACTTTAATTTGTTTTAAAAGATTTATTAGGGTTTGATGGTTTTCCTCTTGCTTGATTTTCATGTGTTTTCCTGATGAAATTAAAATCATTGGAGCTTCCACTAGAGAAGAACTTCATCAATGTGTCAGGAGGAGCACGATTTTAATGAAACACTTCGGGAAAGTTTCCCGAGGAAATATTTTTTAAACTTTTGAGGAGGCACAAGGAACACTAACAAGCCACAGAGCTGAGCTTTATATATA
>VWYN01018511.1:3248-13872 GCA_013400075.1 Hippolais icterina
GTCCAGGGCAGATCAGGAAGTTCTCAAAGACATCAAGAACGAGTGTCTCTTCAGGCTGCTCTCATAACTAATTTATTTTGTTTCACATTGAGAGCACCCGTTTTATGTGATGCACGTAAGGTCACATACCAATTTGCCAGGTGAGATTGCAGAGGGTAATCGCAAGGCAGATGCCCTTGCAGCCCCAGCAGAAATGGCATGCCTTCCAGATGTTTTCCAAAAGGCAAAGCTAAGTCACCAGCAATACCATCAAAATGCTCCTGGCCTGACGCATCAGTTCCAGCTAACACGGGGTCAGACTCAAGCCACTGTGGCCACCTGCCCTTATTGCCAGATCCAAGCCATGCCATCGTTGGGTATGAGAGTTAACCCTGGAGGCCTTGAGAGCTGCAAAGAGTGGCAGACAGACATCACACACATTCCCAGTTTCGGTCGCCTTAAATATGTGCACGTAAACATTGACACTTATTCAAATGCAGTTTATGCCTCTGCTCAAGCAGGGAAAACAACCGTAAAGGCCAAACAGCATCCTTGTGCAAGCCTTTTCAGTACCAGGGATCCCTAGGAAAATCAAAACTGACAATGGCCCAGTGTACAAAGGCAAGGAATTCCTAGAGTTTGTCCAGCAGTGGGGAGTGGAGCATACAAGAAGTATCCCCTACTCCCCCACAGGTCAATCTGTGGTTGAGCGTGTCCACCAGACGCTCAAACAGGTCCTGGCTAGGCAGAACAGTTCCACAGCATGGGTGTCACCACAAGAAAAACTGCAAAGCCATGTTCACAGTCAATTTTCTGAATTGTTCATTTGAAAACATGAGTCCTCCAGTGGTATGTCACTTTAACAGCGGTAATCAGTTTAAGTTGTCATAGAATCCACCAGTTCTAATTAGGGACCCAGAAACCTGTGAGATCAAGGATCCCTATGAGCTTGTGACCTGGGGGCATGGCTACGCATGCATATCCACCCCCTCGGGCCCACACTGGATACCCTAAAAGTGGGTAAAACCTTTTATCCCCAAACACCCAGCACCAGCAGAAGACAATGAAGAGCAAGCAGCTATTGTTTGAAAAAGAAGATGCTGCCAGAAAAGGGAGACAAAACCTTCCTAAGATCTGATTAATTCAGGCAGATCTCTGATTTTTAATATGCCTTAAACATGTTTGTTTTTCCTTTTAGAAAAAAACCTACTTCCCACTCATCCTCGCAATGAGCCCTGTCCAAGTTGTCATTCTGTTCATGCTGAGCAGTCTGACACCTGCCTGGATCATCCCTCAGCCACGCCAAAACATCTGGGTGACCCTGGCACAGACACTGCAACAAGAAAATATATGCCTGTCTGCTGCAGCAGCAAGAGACCCTATGTCTACCTGCCTGGTAGGGATTCCCCTGCAAGCTGGAGAGTATCCAGCCAGTTTTGACACAGGTATACCTAACCCAGGTTCCAAATTGCACAACACACAACCAAGTAAAACCCATCATCAGTGGGCTGTAATGATTGAGAATCCGATAGAAGAGTGGCTACCAAAGTTGCCAAGAGCAGCTCACGAACCCCAAGAATTAAGAGCTGTTGGGTTCCTCTCCAGCATCATACTGCATTTACTTTATCTTCACCCCATTATCTAACACTAAAGCCTTTAACAACATACTATAATATCAAGAAGAGTTCACTGCCAAAAGGTGGTGTTATATTCTGAGCCATGTTACAGCAGACAATCCATACCATTCACATCCCCAAAGCCTCCCTAGGGGTCTGTTCCCAATTTGAGGAGATCAGGCATGGGCAGAAATCCTATCCTGGCTTTTAGGAGGGCCATGTACTGTTGGGCGATTGTCCCTCTTGGCACCCAACCAAATCTTGATTGGCGAATGAATTCAAAAAACCAATTTGACCAACAAAATTCATAAGAGAAGCATTGACAATTTGGACGAAAATTGTAATTCAGAAATTTTTTCATTTGTCCAAGTCAAAAAGAATTGCTGCGTCCCTCTTCCTCCCATGGGTCGCAGCAGCCAAAGCTCTAGGTGAATTGGNTGGTTCAGCGGACTGTTCAAAGGCTGGGGAATCTCAGGGTGGTGGACTTCAATAGTTAAAACAATTATGTTGTTTTTTGTTGTTTTGTTCTTAATTGTGTTAGTGTTCAGAGTTCTACATTGCTTAATTTTAAAAGCCCTCAACACTTTAATCCCTACTACCTCAGAAGTCAACCATACAGCATTTCTGGACCAAGAGCAGCCTAACTTGCCTGCAGATCACTAGTGGTGGACAGATTCATATTCTGAATCAAAACAGACCCAAAGCCTTTCCTTTAACTTTATTTTAATAAAAAAAGGGTGACAGTTGTAGTGCACTAAATAGTTCGTTCATTTTGTTATTATATTGCACTGGGTGTTTTGTCATATTTGCACACAAAAATAGTTTTATTATATTTTGCACATGGTGTGTTCTGTACCCCCCTCTGGGTACTGGTGTTGGTATCCTCTAGTCGGTCCCTCCATAGGCACCCTCCACACCGCTCCCCCCCGGGTTGTCTCCCATTGGTTGTGGCTCCTCTCCCCTTCTCTTCCCCTTGTCCCCTGGCTTTAAAATCCCTGCCATGAGGATTTCTCACTCTCTTTCTGTTCCTCCTGGAGTTTGGGTTCTACAATAAAGCTGTGGGACCATGGTCCTGTGGAAGAAAAAGAGTGCCTGTCTTTTACCTTCTGTCCATTATCGAGTAATGCACCCTGATAATGGGTCTGGAGCAAGCCAAGATTTGACCGCAGGAGCAAGGAACTGTGGTATCAGTGTAATGTTCTTTCCACATATATTAAGTGTACATGAAGAGTTGGAAAAGTAAGACTGTAGGCTCTACTTTGTTTTTACCACTGCTTGAGGCCAGAGAATACTCTTGCAGCACTTTGCAGGAATAGATAGGAAATTTGCATCAACGAAAAGGGTTTAGCAGTGCCTTCAGTAAATATTTCCATTGTGGATTGCTTGAACAAATACTTATTAAAATGTCCTTAAGTCCTATATAATGTGAGCAGAAAACAACACAGGATGAGAAAACAGTCATAAACATTGATATATCTAAATATCAGCAGCCAATCCATACTTGGTTGCAGTAGCTTGCACATACAACACACCAACAGCTCAGCCCTGGTGGACAAAGATAACATGTAAAACTCTCTGTACAATCAATTTTGTTGCTGATATCTTTCTGTGGGGTCTATAATATTTACAAATTCCCAAGTGAATTATCTCACAGAATTAAAAGTAAGTTGTAGTTCAAGTCCAGCTCTAGTACAGCTTTTTGTATTTATCCACAGACACATTTCCACACGGAAAGGTATGCATGGGCTATATTTATTATCAGCTATACCAAGCTGTTCTTCAACATGCAACTAAAATTGACTTCAGGTAATGAAATCATGACATCTGCCTTCATTTGTTACAATAACCATTTAATTACAGAACTGCAGCAATTTGCTCTGGCTGAAGATTTGTGTGGATTTTTTCAAAGGAACATATGTGATCATTTTTAAAGGCCAAGGAGATTCTCTAGAGCTAGAGATTAAATTCATAAGTAAGCAAAAGTAAAGGACAACTACTTCTCTAATACATGATAACACAAACTAAAATAAGACATATTTTGTGAGTTATATATTATACTAATATTATGAGAAGATTAGTGTACTTAATTAGATGAGTTATATGTTAATGTTATAACTAGATATGACAGATATTTACATAAAGATATATCTATCTGCAGAACATAACATCTTCTTCAGTTTTAAACTTAATTATTTTTTAAAACAGAAATTATAAATATCCATGCACGTTTTTATTTGGCAGCCTTTTAATTTCCTTTCTGCATATCAAATCATGGCATATTTAATCAAAATTATTATTTAAATTGCTCTAAATAAGGAAACAAACAAAAGCATTGACATAGTACTATCTTTGAAAGCAAGGTATTTTTTGAGGTGAGTTGGATACTTTGATTTGCATTTTTCATATTATATTGTTCTGTAACAGAAAGTCAACATAGTAATGGACTCAAATTTTTCCATAGTAAGCAAGTTAGGTTGGCACAAATGAATTTCAAGAATTTGAATTTTAAGATCGTAACCTAGCTAGGATCCAAGGCACTCTGTATGCCCGTCCACTGCATAATTATATAATATTAAAACAATTGAATCTTTCTATATTCTTATTTTGTAGTAGAGCCTGAAGCAACATGGTGAAAATAACTACTGCAAAATGCTCTCTCCAGAAAATGAATGAACATGTATCTGTATATTTCTGTCGGACACAACTGCCTTTTTTACATACTCCCACTGTTATCTGTCCTGGTGAAGGACGGCTGTGATGAAAGTGCAGCACCAAGTGCACCATGAAACTGTAACTTTGGGATGAAATCGAGCCACAAGGTTGGTGCAAACTCTCCCTGACTTTTGCTTCATGGTAATGAACAGTCCTTCTAGATTTTAAAGAATGAAAACTCCTGCCCTGCTTCCCTTCTCTTTCTGAAACTGAACCAAATTGTATGCATTTTGTGTATTGTATTGCCTCAACACCTTCTTACATCTTTTTCCTGGCTGGAATATAAAAGAGATTTTAGACAATTTAGTATGCACAAATTGTACTTTTAATGCACTCTTACATTTTTCCATTGAAATGCCCAGGGTTTTTATATAATACACTATTACCTTGCTGTCATTCCTTTCATGTTCAAATTAATGAGATTTTTTGTACATGCATCCAAATTGTTTGATATTCTCTGTTAGAGATGCTTTTAAAAATTTTCATGTCAATACAGATGTTGAAGTATTCTGATAATAATATTTTCAACTGTGACAATCTTCAATATTACATATTCAGTACTGTAATAATAAAATGGAAATGTTTGTTAGTCTTTTACATTTTGTAGATAATTTCAACAAAGAATTAATTTCTCCAGATCTAATAGACTAATTTAGTACTTCAAAGCATTGTACTTATTATATAAGACTCATTTAACACACACTAGTGTCTTCTTAACAATGATTAATGATAGGGCATATAAAATCAGATCAAACAGTTTTGTTGTTCTTTAATTTCATCTTTATTCATAGAAAACACTGCTTAACTGCTTAAAGGTTTACACCTACAATCCATTTTTAAACTTATAAATCTGTAAAAGGAAAGTTTAATTCTTGTACATTGATAACCTTCTTCATTTAAAATAGGGAGTGGAAATTCTGATTTCAAATGAACGTACTACCTACATAAGTTATCATTAAATACTAAATATAATAGTTCACTTTTTATCAAAACTGAGTATATTTATTACAATAATAATAACAACTTCATTTTAGGACCACACACATATTCCCTCAAGGTAGCCTAAGAAACTTTGGTATAAAAGGGAAATGATGCACAGGAGAGGCAGAAGAATTTAAAGATAAATTTTAGAGGCTTTCTTGTACTTGACACTGAATGAGATCAGGAAAATAGGTAGCAAAGGTTGACCATTTGGCAACAAAATTTAACTGTGATCTTAAGTCATACAAAGTTATTCTTCGCTGTCCTTAAGACAAGCTAAAACATGAAGTCAAGCTAAAAGGAGGAGAGAGGAAAAACATGAGGTATAGCCTTGACATGCAGTGGATATAACAAAGGCCCTGACATTTAGCATGGTCAGACATTTACATTTTAAAAAATATGTCAGATTGTCCATATTTTTAAAGAAAAATGCAAGTAATAAAATAATATTAGCTGCAGAAAATGATAAATACTCTTTTTGAAATGGAAATATCTTCTGGAACAACTTCTGAAGCTTAGTTGTTTTACATCACATTATTTCTTTCAGTAAAACCTCTTCAGTAGGATGCAGTCCATCTACTGTAATATACAGTTCAGTCTGATCCTGTTTCTCATGTTAGGAAATGAGATCCCATGAAAAATTTTATTTCTTTTTCCTCATTTTCATTATTGCATCACTATGACATAATGAATAATTTTAAAGTCTTATTTATATAATTAATGATTTTAAAGTCTTATTTAATATGTTACCAAGAGACAGACTCTTTCCTAAGGAAGTCAATAATCCTGCTCTTACAAAATAGTGTAATTGTAAGGATGTCTGTAAGTCATTCTAAAACATCATTTTAAGGAATTAGTTATGACCCTGACAATGGCAGATCACTTCTGGTGATCTGCCATTGTCAGGTGTGGGTTCGTGCCAGATATACATTTACCTTCTGATGGGTATCTACATACTTCCAAACATTCTAGAGTATGTATAGTCACTAAAAACCTGTCAGGATATCAGATATAACACCCATTCTGATGATGAAGAGGGTTTTTTTCAGGATTTAATAATTTTTAAAATTTTAGGGAAAAAGAAAAGTTGAGCAGCGACTTAAATATTAAAAATATATTAAAAAATAAAAATTAAACCAAAAATAAACCCAAAATAATTCTGGACAAGAGAGGGAGAAAAAGGTATTTTGAGAAGAATAACTATGTTGAGATTTTATTAATTTGATAAAATGTTCTTTCAAAAATTTTGGAATTTTGGTGGTTTTTTCCCCTTGCTTGAACTTCATGAAGTAAGAAAACATTCCACCTTCCAAAGGCTTTCATATGTGAAATTTGTGTGTGTTTTCATTTTGCTTATCATACAAAAGAATTTTTTGTCTTTAATTGAGGTCCTTGTATTTCAGTGACAATATGGCTCAATGACATCATGGAACATCTCAGCTTTTGTTAGTTTGTTCATTTTGTTCATTTGCTTATTTCCTTACTGATAAGAATAAGTTAATATCACAACATGAGGAACATTACATAGTGAGTGAACATCAGATTAACTACTGAATCACACTCATTTTTGCTTTCGTAAAAACAGTTCAAGCTCAAACAGTGCTGCCAAAACTTATTTTCAATTTATTGCCAATCACAAATTTTTAAAAAATCCCGTGGTTTTTCCTGTATGAATCAGATGTCTTAACCCCTCCTTTCCCACAAGAAGAAATGCTTTTAAATAATTTTAAAGAATGAGAAAATTACAAGAGTTTTAAGTTTCTAAAGAAAGTAATGCAAGTAATTCTTTGCATAATTCTTTGCATAAATCAGAGTCCTCATACTGCTGATGGATCAACAGATGTCTGTGAACATGTTTCAGAAATTTACATTGTGTGGTAAGCTAAGAGGTCTTTTTGGGTATTTATGCATGTTTATGATTTCTAAAATTCTTGTATCTTTTTTAATGATTGATGGTTCATTATTTTAAATAGCTGTTAGAAGATGTCTATAGCCAATAATATTCAAATATAAGTCTATAAATGTTTTGTTTTGTTTCCAATGGTTTTGAGAACAAAGGAAGCATATTTCTGTACAGTGAATGATATGATTATAAAAATATTCTAGTTATGTTGAGAACAAGAACTATGTCATTACTCAAAGAAGATATATAAACATTAGTCTCATAAATTTTATAGTTTATAGTGCAGTATTTTATATTCTAGTAAAAGTAAGATACAATACTTCCCGTAAGATTTCCCAGTGGACAGCTGAGACTATTTTTCTTGGCTTCTGAACTTCAAATCAAGTCCATTGTCAAGAGTCTCATTATTTTTTGATCAATTTACTGATGGAAGTGGTGTTCTAATATGATCAATGTGACTGCATTTAACTGGTTCTAAGCAGAAATTTTTATAAATAAAGGTCCATTTAGTTCTGGATCATTCCTCACTTTTGAAAGGTTGGTTCTTTCACAGTGTAATATTTTGTCTATATGGGTTTTTATTTTTTAGCTGTTTTGCTTTTTTTACCACTTTGTATCATATAGAGATTATATACATATTGTAAAATTATTGCAATGAAAAGACATATGATAATCTGTTAGAAACTGCCCTGAATAACACTTCTGGACAAACTAAAGGGGCTCTTTTAATTTTAGATTTGTGGAATTATTTATTTATTTTTTTGTAAAAGTTTTCCCAAGCATTATTAATTTCAAAATGAAAAATTAAGTAACACTGTTTCTGGCAAAAATACGACTTTATGTAGTCCTATTATCTCAACCTCAAGTTTCAACCTATAATTTTATATGAATCATTTACAATACATTTTTCATTTTCCCTCATGGAATTTCTGTACTGTGATTACATAATTGTACCATGATTTGCATTGAGATTTCTGGCTAGTAGTCACTCATAACCCCATAATTAGTTGTATTTTGATACATGTGAAGGAATCAAAGTTAAATCTGATTATGTAAAAGCCAGAATTATTTGCTGTAGTTGTGCATTCCTTTGATTTGTTATGTTTACATTTATATTGTTCACGTTATTTGAATGGATTGTTCCTTGTTACCCCCTGTTCACCTCCAGTTTGGTTAAACCCTAAGTTGTTTACCTAGTTTCAGTTTTATGTCAATCATTTGTTCTCCTACCCTCGAGTCCTGTCACTCTCAGTGAGGCCTCTCCTCAGTTCCAGAAGGTTCTGGGGAGACCAGTCCCTGATAGGGCCAGGCTCGAGGGAACCCCCTCCTCCCTCTTGTGATTTGTCCCCTAAACTGTCCCTCATCCCCCTGACCACACCTCGGTTCTCTGCTATTGGCCCCTTTCTTGACTCTTCCCTCAACTCCTCCCCCACATAAAAGTTGCTCCCCCGAGAAAAACTTCAGTCTGCTGGGGCAGTCTCTCGAGGGTCCTGACCCTTTAATAAAGGCTCCTGTGAAACCCCACCAGCGTCCTCCCTTCATTCCTCCTCTGCGATCGCTACTAACATCACCAGGCTTCGAGGTAGCTCTGAATCCACTGGGTGGACCCTGCTGGCCAGCCTGTGGGGGTCCTACCGAGGCATGTGGCGGCTCCTGCCATGGTAGCCGGCACAGGTTTAAGAGCCACCAGAGAGGCAGGTAAACCAACAATTTGCCTGATCATCAATGGGATTATAATGTACATTAACTCTTGTAATATGTACCAAGTACTAATTCTGTAGAAAAGTATATGCATTTCTCAGAAATCGATGTCCACACCAGTCCATCTGTTCTGTGCACAGTAATGAGCATTCAAGCACATGTAGGGAATCTATGAAGATGCCTGACCCATCACTACAATTACTTGCTCTGTCTGCATAAAAAAACAGCTTAGATAGAAGATGCACATCTCAAAAGTGCATTTTGAGAACCAATAAAGCAGATACTTAACCACTCTCTGCATAAGCAGCTGCGGGAGGGAGTCATTTTACCTGGGATAAATTAATTTATGTTGACAATATAGATATCTCCACATTAAGCCACCATCACTTCTCTTGACAGCAAGTGCAGAGAAAAAAAATATTTTTAGAACACAGTCACAGCCTAGCTGATCTGTTTGAGGGAGTTTTATGTGCTGAATCAGACTCTAGAAATGGCTACTTGTGCCTCACGATTACAAAGGTTGTTTTGCTAATTAATTCAAGTATCTGCACTTGTTTAGAGAAAAATCCATTTCCCATGTCCTGTATTCCACCTTAAATCCAGACTAGATATTGTTGATTTTCACTCACTAAGATTAAAAATACTATTCTCTGTGGAGTACATATGCAGGGATGGAATTTGGTTGTTATAGTAATACTAATTCTTTCAGATTTATCTTCAGGTCTAAAAATATATATAAAGAAAAAAATCTAAAATACTTCATCTATATTTAGAATATTTTGCTTCTACAAGCATAAATAATACAGTTGCTTGTTTGCCCAGTGAGTTTTTTATATAACGTTTCTCACTTTTCAAGTTTTGAATCTTCTGAAATAATAACATTATAAATTTTAAATCAGGAATAAACACTTGAAGAATTTCTTTTAGGAGTCTTTATGGACTTATCTAAACAAATGTGTTTATGGCCATTTTCTAATTCTTTTTTTAAAATATAATTTTAAATAGTTTTGTTTTAGTTTTCTGTGCATCAGCTTGATTTCTCATGTGAAAAGAAAATTTGCTAGCTGTTCATTGCTGTTAACAAAATATACAGCTTACAATCAAATACTTGATATCTCTGATCATACAAATTGGTATATTATATATTTTTAAAGTGAATAATTGGTATTTCTTTCTAAATAAAAAAAATTGTCAACTAATTTCCGTTTTTCTTCTTTTCAGAACACATCCTGATTCATGAACATGGTGTTGTTGCCAGTGGATTCAAACAGCAGTTCACCATAGTACTGATTCTCTCTGCCTTCCTTTTTCTGGTAAGAAATAAATAGTGTTCATGTTTTACTGCCAGCTAGGCAATGCTATTACTTTATTCTTTGGTGGTAAAATTATTTTGTATTTAATGTGCAACTTCCACAATCATTACACATTATCTTTGTGTATATGTGGGCAGAAAGCCAAAATGAGTAATTTTTTGAGTTCTTAAAGTAGTGACACAGCTGATACAAATAATCTTTAGATCAAGAAGGTATAATGGTCCTGAGTGACCAAACAGTAACATCTGTCCCCTAGCCCCTAGGACTATAAAAAAAACCAAAAAATCTTACTGGGATGAATTAACAGAATGGCTGCATATGAGAAATGTGAAATACTCATATTAAGGTCTCAGCTGAAGTTTTGTGCCCAGTTCTTATCATCCTGTCTCAAAAAAAAAAAAAAAAGGCACGGTATAACT
>VWYN01018511.1:14167-56222 GCA_013400075.1 Hippolais icterina
TAAAAGCAGCATGTTTGCCATGTGCTTGGTTCTGTAACTGCGCTTCCCACAGATACAAGACCTCCTCTGAAGTGGAATAAAAGCTTTTTGGAAGCCATTACAGATCCAGGTTTCATCTCTGCTGTTTGTCAAAGCCTTCTGCTAAAAGCCACGCTGGACTTGCTCTGCTCCTGACTCTGTTCCTGCTCCAGAGGACCAGCCTGTTTCTCCGAATCCCTCTGCTCCTGGTGAAAGGGTTACAGTTGCCACTGCAGGGCCTAGCAACCCTGATAGAGGCAACAGTAACTTTTTATAGAAACATTTTAAAACTAGAATCTTTAGCACAAAGGAAGTTAAAAGATTAAAAATTTCTTGGGAGTGTATCTGTTCTGTGTCATACTTGCTTGAATAAGATTGCTATATTAGTTATTCAACACAGAGAGGATCATGACATTCATTAATTTTTCATTTCTAAATTCCTCTCATGCCCTAAAATGTTAAAATTCTTGTGGAACTACTTATTAAGTCCTGTCTGACTGTTCATTATAACTTAAGATATGGGAGATAAAACAGGCATAATTTAAAATGTAGTATTTGTTTACTTGAGTTATTATGTACCCATTTTCCAATGGGAATTGATGCCTGATGATAAATGGATTTTGTTGTTTTGTTTTGTGAGAGTTACTCTTTGTGGTATCATTTGTCCTTCAAGATATGTTTTCTTTACTGTATCCATTTGTTACAATGATTCAGTAAATAACTTCTACTATCAGTTCTTTGTTGCCTGAGAACAAATTATGAACACAGACCACTGTTTCCCAGTCCTGCCTATTACTGCCCATGTGTTTATTTCTGCAGCACTTAAATGTACAGTGGATATATATCTGCAGTCTAAAGGCTGTATCTCTGTTATCTCTTTCCTAATCTGTTATTAGGAAACTCAAGTTCTTCTCCATGGATCAATGCTGAATTCAAACCTCAATGTTGAGCAGAATGATCATCATATATTATGGTTCCAATCAAGGTCACTTTTGAAAAATAGATATTGAAACTGAGTTATAATCTTTCAGGATTGTTTTCTTGTCTTAAAAAATGGTAATGCATTTTATTTCTGGAGAGGGAAAGAAAAAACACAGAAAAATATGAGAGAAATATAAATTTCTTTTACAAACAAACCCTAGTTTTCCAGTAAAGGTTTATGCATTCTTGCCAGAGTGTTAATCTTATTTGGCCCAGCGCTGGATGAATCTCAGATCTCTTGGTACATGATTTAGGTGACATAGAATGAAAGCATGCTATTTACATTGTTGGTTCAACAGTAAGACATCATCTCCTGGTTGACAGGTGCTATGCAGTTTCTCAACTGTAAAGTGCCATCAAGTTCTCCTTCCTGCAAGGATTTCAACAGAGCCATGGCTGTGTGTTTCCCCTCTGCTCCACCCTCCATCCCATTCCATCCCCATTAGTGGGTGCTAGTGAGAATTTCATCCAGGGAGCAGTAACTATATGTTACCCTGAAATTTCTGTATAACTTCTCATTTTCCTCTAATATTACCCCTACCCGTCTTTCCACAATAATGAAAAAATATTTTCATTCTTCACAATTTATTTTTTACCATCAAAAATCTCCTGTGATTGTTACTAAAGAAATCAGTGATGACATGGCTTCTTTGAATTGAACTATATTCTGAGGTTTTACATTCTCTAGACAGAAAGATTGGACAGAGACGGTCTTTAGCATGACTTTGAATTATATCAGGAATATTTGGACTGTGAATTTTATTTCCCCTCTCACACATTTTTCATGGCATTGATGCTTTATTGATAGAAATATTACCTCAGTATATTTACTTTTCTCTGCTTTATGAAGTTTAAAGTCAACTAATCAGCACAGAAGTTTGGTCATATTTTTTAAAGACCCTCTGAACTAAAAATGTGTCTTTTTAAAATTCATTTGTCATTTGGGAAATAAGCACCTTTTTGACTGAAGTTTTGAGTGAACAATTTTACACTTCAGCTGCTAAAACTATGCCAAATATATGGGTCAAGGATTTTATAACAGGAAGATTACATTTTTAAGTTCCCCAGTCTTAAATGCATAATAAAGAAAAAAAAAAGAGCAGATTTTAAATTTCTGTATACCCCTATGGATATTTATGTTTACTCAGATACATTTAATTAAATAAATGGATGTTACTTTAATAGAATGACCACTCACCAAGATTTCATTTTCTTGCAAAACACAAAAAACCACTGCAATAAGAAATCCAATTCTGACACCACATCCCACCATTACTTGATAACTTAGTGGCCATAATGTTTTAATTATAGTCCCAATACATTGACATACTACCTGTCAGAAAATGAATAGTTGGCTGATTCTATGTTTACTACTAATTTGTTTACTAACTTAATCTCTCTGACATGTTATTTAATCCCACTTGTAAACATTAGAGTTGTACAATCTGTTGAATGCCACTGAAGTCTATCATATTTCTAAAGCTACTTGGGAAGAATTTTGTGAAAGGAGAAAGAAAAAGATCCATAAATGATCCTGCACCACGTGGGGAGAGCAAGGAGGAGACTTTCTATTGCTAATGGAAGATAATTCCATTCAGAATTGCAGAATAAGAAAGCCTGGTTTGTTTTCTTTTAATGCATTGCACCATCAAGACATTACTTTTCTAGCACACTAACTGAATTCTGTCCCAGCTAATGGCTGGATATTAATGAAGACTCTTCTGTATTTTCTAATTTTTTATTGCTTTCTGAAAACCTGTGTTCAGTTTTTGTTTTTGAAGGATAGTTTGTCAGGTTCGTGTTAGTTTTCCAAATAATTTGATTTTGATGGCAACAAAAATAACAATAGTACACTGCTCTTATAATAATATATAAACAAATATTTCAACCAAATTATGTTGCGTAATTACCAGGAATTTGATGTTGTCACCTTTTGAATAGCCGTTCCTAAAACATTTAGTGAATAGATCTATGAATTGAATTACTGACAGAAAAATTTATGACAGGGATTAATATTATAAAGAAAAAAGATTGTAATGGTAGCTAGGAGGAAAGACTTTCAGATTGTTGATAATTAGAAGAAATCCCAGCATGAAGCAGACTATTAGTCTTGATTCCTGATTGATAAAACCCATTGTTTTTCTGTAAACATCATACCATTCCTACTGAAATTTCTAAATATTACCAAGATGCTTGTGCTACTGAATTACTGCAAAAAAAAATAATCTATTTCTTAATATTCCAGTAAGATGAGTAGCATTGGAGTAGTGTAACAATAAGAATTGACTCAATATGATTCTTAGCTGTTTTATTATTCCTTCAGAGGTGATGCAGTATGACTCCTACATCTAGAAAAGCATTCATTTCCATCTCACTAGCTCTGATGAGCAGAGCTGTAATACAGAACTATCTCAATTCATTAGTAACATGTTCTTTTTCAGCTTGCATTGGCCACATGAGGGCTTGAGGAATAATAATAGCCTTATCCTGAGGCCTGTGTGAGGTCTGATCCTGAGAGTCAGCTATTTGAACAGTTCCTTTATGACAACCTCATTGTCATGATTGTGAACTCTGCATGAAGCGCATACATCCAGATCATGTGAAATAGTTGAGCGGTAGACACTTATAAAACTTACACAGCTGCTAGGATATAACACTAATATCTATTTTTTTTTAATTCATACTCTGTCACGTTTCCCTTGTAAAAGTCATCTGGCCAGGCACATAGACATACAGCTTAGAAAAACAAAGGCATCATCCTCAGAAACTGATATTCTATGTATCTGTTGACTACAGTGACAACTATAACTCGTTGACTGTATTCAAATACCATCGTGTCTTGTCAAAGAGGAAGAAGCATCAATCTGAGTTCATAATGAAGTAAGATTAGTCAGTGTACTTATCACATCACTGATGGCTTGCTTTATCTAGTAACAAAAGGTGGCCAAAAAAAGGACATTGTGATCACATATATTCATTCAGTCTCTATTTACCTAAACATTTAAATGCCTATGTGAAATATGGTCATCCTAAAAAAGTGAAACCGGGAACCTCTCCTGTGAAGAGAGGCTAAGACAATTGGAGTTGTTCAGCCTGGAAAAGAGAAGGAAGGCTTCATGGTGGCCATCCATAATCTGAAGGGAATCTACAAGAAAGATGGAGAATATTTACAAGAGCATGTAGTGAGAAGATAAGGGGGAATGGCTACAAACTGAAAGAGCATAGGTTTAGGTCCAGTATTGGGTAGATAATCTTTACTATGAGAGTGGTGAGGCACTGAAAAAGACTGCCCAGTTAAACTGTGGATGACCCATCCCTGGAAGTGTTGAATGCCAGATTGGATGGGGCTCTGAGCAATCTGGTCTAGTGAAAGGTCTTCCTGCCTGTGGCATAAGAATTGGAAACTGGAGGATCTTTAAGGTCCCTTCCAACCCAAGCCACGCTATGATTCTAAAATTCTATGATGATTTAAAAAACAAAAATAAATATAAAGCAAAGAAGTAGACTAATGCCAGTGAAATGTATAACTATGTATAAAATAATTATGAGTATTTGCTTCTTGTTTTGTAAGTTAGCAATACATGGATTTTGCTCTCTACTAATTATAAATAATCGGAAGCTAAAATTGATTTTTATCATATGAGAAAAAGCTAGGGTTGTAGAGCAGAATATATCAGTAATTCAACATAAAAGAATGAAATATTATATTTCTTTGTAAAAATGTTTAAGTGTTAGCATTTTGTACCTTTTGAATATTTAACTTCTCTAACTAAATGTCCTTTCAGCATTGTGAAGAAATGATGTCTTGGTTTTGATTGATTATGTCTTTTTTGCATGACAATGAATAAAAAGTTCTGTACAGTATTATTCCTCCTCAGGAAAATGTAGCTTTTGCAAATAAATATTAATGAATTTTTATTCTAAGTGCTGTTTGTTTAATTTCAGTATCATAACAAAGAACAATATTGTAGGGTTATTTCTTTTAAGGTGACTTTGCAACATCATTTACTAAACTATCACAGCAAAATAGTTTTCTCTGTCAAATAGAATATTAAGTTTTCAGAATAATTAAGATGAGAAATTATTGGAATCAGCTTGTGTGCTTTAAGTATTTCACCCATAGGAAAAGAGTTAAATGTGAAATAAAACATGTACTTTCTTCTAAGACTGGGAAATTGCTTTAAATTACTAAGCAGGCTTTTTCACTTTATATCTTTATATCTTCTCCATAGAAGACCTTTCTTCCCACTGTATTTTCACACAACACCAAACACATTTACCAAGGTGCACTTCCAAAACAGTGAAGTCAATCAGCCAGTGCTGCTACTTTTTACTTCTGAGCTTTATAGGAAGAAGAAATACACATATGTGGTTTTCAAACTCAGGGTGGCCTCAAAAACCTTATAGAATATCTCAGCATTCAGATTTTTCTTTCAAGATATTTCCATGCAATTAGTCTTCAGTTGGAAGACGTTTGTTTGGTTAGTGCTCTTCTACTGGGTACCCCAAATGTCAATCCACATACTGGCACATGATTCAGTCAAATTAACAAAGACATGTTTGTCTCACCCAGGTCTATTTAATTCCTTTGTTTGTAAACACACACACACATGCTTAGGCAAACACAAACCCCAACATCACCACCCTTCAGCAATGCTGAAATAGCATATCCATGAGATGAAGGTGTGTTTCGCATTTGGCGCAGTAGTTCAGTATTAACTATTGGCAACTATCCTTAATTCTGAGCTTTCCCTTCATTCGTAACAGAAATAAACACAAAATGAGAGAAAGCCAGACCATGAATGCTAATGTGATATAATCAAATTAATTTGTGGTTTAGATTCAGAGAAGTTCATAAGGACGTCAGTGCCCAAAAAATCTGAGGCTGACATTCTAGTAACACTTTTTTTGTGACCTCAGAGTACAACCATAGAGTACAATCAAGTGAGTCTAGATTTCCAGTGAAATCAAAGGGAATCTTCCCTTCCTATTGCTTTCAGTGGTTTTATGACCATAGCCTGTATTCACACAGTCCATGGCTCAATGTCTTCTCTAAAGTTCTTCATATAAATTTATAGCAGTGAAAAAAACCCACACAAACAATTTGAAACACATTTTTTAGTAGTGTGATCCATGTAACTAAGAATTTCAGAGTAATACTTAGACCTCACGTAGCTTTGACCTTTTTAAATTTCAAGGGCAAGGAAAAAATCCACCTTCCTATGGTTCTAATGACAGCTACATTTTACGAAGTTCTCTGCCACAGCTCATAGGAGTCAAAGTCTCAAAAGCAGTAATGCAGTCTAGCTTGAGAAAATTGTATATATTGTGTGATCAATTTACAATTGTGTGTTTTACTGATCAATTTACTTTTTGTGCTAGTTCCCAATTGTTATTTAGTTCCTAATACTTCATATTGTATTTAAGGTTAATTTTGCTTCAGCAAAAATAGTTTTTAGTTACAGAGGGTGCTGATAATAGGAACCATATATTTCAAGGTAGATGACTTAGTGTTTCTGCAAGACAGAAGAGAGTGAAAACAGAAACAAATCGATGGAGGACAAATGTCATCTATCTCAAAGGAAGATGCTTTGAATACTGTGTCCAGTGAATTCACCTCTACAAACATCCTATCTTAGTTCAAAAGTATTTCTTAATAAATTACGTATTTTCAGATTTACATAACGTTTCATTTTGTAAAAATCTTTGCAAGATCTTACAACAGT
Organism: Hippolais icterina; assembly: GCA_013400075.1. Taxonomy (NCBI): domain Eukaryota; kingdom Metazoa; phylum Chordata; class Aves; order Passeriformes; family Sylviidae; genus Hippolais; species Hippolais icterina. Next base: position 20,893 of record VWYN01018511.1, read on the forward strand.
GACAATCAGATGTGACTAAAATATCCACCAACAATTTGCAGTATTCATTGGAGAGCACACTACTTGCATACTAATACAAGTAGGACTACCACAAAGGGAAATAAATCAATGTTTCGTACAACTTCTTGTGATTTTTAAGTTTTTTCTGTCTATTTTTTCTTGCTTGATGGAAGGCTTCTAATTCAGTCTAACTAGAGAGAAGCATGGATTTTAATACCTTTTTTGACTGGCATCACATGGTGAAGTCTACAAAACTGCATTAAAATTATCCTTTTAAAATGTTTTAAAGATATTTTTCAGTAAAAAAGGTGTTTTTATAACATGAAAATATATAAAAATTTTGATTATATATGATACTATATTTTTAAACATTTTCAATAGTCATACTATTTTGTTATTTTTATGAAAAGAGACATTGAGTGTAGAGTCAATGTTATTTTGATAGTTGGGTAGCCCTTGCGTTTCTCATTTGTTCATGAGTATCCTCTCTGCAATCTCTTAGCCATAAAATGAAAATATATAATCTTTTAGCCTTATGTACTTTAACAGTTTTGTTTCCATTTTGTCAGTGCATATCCCTCCAGAGTAATGTTATGTCCAAATCTTTTATATTTTTTTCTTAGAATGTGGTGTTATGTTACTGTGAGCAAGAGTTAAATATTTGGATGTGTTTATATACATGTGCAGGTATATATATATATATACATACCTATATAGAGACATACATATATATGTATAAAGAGAGAGAGAGAGAAAGAAAATTTTTTCACACCTTTACTTCTGAAAATGCATACAAATTTAGGCAAGAAAAAATTTGGAAAATTCTCAATGTATTTTTTCTTCTAAGATTTGAGACTCAATTATTAGAATTACTGAAGAAGGATAATTGACTGCTGAGATAACTTGTTCTCTTTTCATTATTCTTAATAAACACAAATGGTACCTAAATTATACTCTCCCAATTATGTTCTTATCCTGGTTTAGGGCAAATTTGGGAGGAAACCTCTGAATGGGGTTCCTCTGGAAAGCAAACCCAAATGGCCCCTCCCCCACAACTGGTCCAGGAAAAAGAACTTTTTCATAGAAAAGTGGAAAAAACTATTTCTTCAACAAACAAAGTGCCCACAAGCACAAAGAATGAATAATATGAAACAATAAAACCTTCCATTACTCTAAAGTGAGATGGTAAACTAGAAAGTCTCTGCCATGGGCAGCTCAGCTCTCAGTCTCCTGTCAGGGCTCTGGAGATCCAGGCCCCAGTGGGCCACAGAGGTCTCAGTGCTCCTCTGGGTTTTTTCAGTCTGGAGCAGGTTTAAACAGTCCCAAGAAAAAAATACAGTCCAGGGAACTTCTTTGACCGAGCTAGCTAAAACTAACTAAAAAGCACAGAAGATCTCTGTCCACAATCTGTCCGCGACTCGGTGGAATGCCCACAGTCCAGAGAAGAGAAGAATATGTAGGAGTCAGTTTCTCAAAACAAACTGTGTGCTTCTTCTTTAACCTGTTTCACTCTGAAAATCAGTCTTAAAAGTACAGAACACAATATACAGAACAGACAATTGGAGATAAAAGCACCATAAAGTCACCCTAGGACAGTTCCCCAAGAGAAACTCCATAAAACTCAATTTATATAACACAAAAAGTATCTGAATAATTCATTAAATGACCATAGCACAGTCAGTAGGATATAATATCAAATGGAATTATTATATTGCATTCCTGAAAATCAAGTAAGGGGGTATAATTTTTGAAAACAACCATAACAAATGAGGCCTGCAGTGACATATTTCCTTAAAAGTTTAAATTCAATCTTTGTGAAAAGAATGCTCCAATGAGTTGATAATGACTTCTTTCAGTCTTCTGTCTTATTTTTTATGTCTGAGCATATCTCTGATCATATAAGCTGTTTTATCTGGTAGCAGAATCAGATAATAGCACAATTTACAGAAGAATTTACTACATTGGTTTCTAAACCATTCTCTGTCTCATTTGGTCACTAAAGCAAGCAAGGGCTCAACATCTCAGCATCTGTGACTATTTGGGTTCCAGCAGCCTGGACTTTTGATATGCTAAGACAGATTGCAAAACTTTAATGAGGACGCATACCTGAAGTCTTTTCTCTGGTAGAAGAACTCTCAGTTTTTATTTATGCAAACTTTTCTGTTAACTTAAAAGTCCTATGTTTTATTCCTTAAGAGTAGGCACACTGCAAACAAATGGAATTTCAAAATAAATATGGCAAGACTCAAATTCTGATCACAAAGAATGAAAATCAGCTATCCAGATATTGATGATCTCATTGTAATGAATCTTATTCAACTGATCTAGCACATTTACTGTATACAAAATAACATGTGGGTCCTCAATTCTGGTCCATAATTAAGACTATTTCTGCATTGAGGATGGGAAAGGCAGCTTGAGATGAATGAAAATCTTTTCAAGGACTGCAAGTGTGAATGAAGTCAGGGGTGACCATCTTTGAATTGCTTTCCATGCTGAACAGAAGTAATGGAAGGGGAAAACTTATCACTAGTGCCAGCAAAACAATGTATTTTGGGTTTCATACTAGAAAGCAGAGATCACCAACCTGCTTACTTCTAAAGAAGTTGGAATATGCAAACAATAAAGGCAACATGGGTTTTGTTTTTTCTTCCTTCTGAATTCTTTAATGTAATAAATTTACAGGACAAAGTTTGGGTGACAAATTTTCAAAAAAGCAGATGAGCAGACAAACATAACTTTTAAATTTCATCTACGTTACTCTAAGCCTGCCAGAATATTTTTCTAAGTTACCAAATTGGCTATATTTGCTGCAAATTTTATGAAAATAGAAAAAGGCATAAAGTTATCTGAAATTCTGAAGGACAATATTTTACAGAATCACAGAATGGTTGAAGTTGGAAGGGGCCTCTGGAGGTCAGTTGCTCCAAAACCCCCTGCTCACACTTTGTCAGCTAGAATTGGTTGCCCAAGACTATGTCCAGATTTGACTTGAATATTGCCAAGAAGAGGGATTCCACAACTTTCCTCAACAACTTCTACCAGTGTTCAGCCACCCTTAAAGTAATAAAAAAGTGTTTCTTGATTTTCAGATGGAATGTCTCATTTGTCAGTTTGGGCCTCTTTTTCTGTTACAAGCAACCATTGAAAAGAGCTTGGATCTGTCCTCTTTTCACCCTCCTCCAGGAATTTATACACATTGCTGAGATCCCTCCCTGAGCTTTCTCACCATATCACTCAGCCCACCTCAATGGAGAGCTGCTCCATTCTCTTAATAATCATTGCGGACTTCTGTTGGAGTTTCTGAAATTTGTTCATGTCTCCTTGTACTGAGGAGCCAAGAACTGGACCCAGCAGTCCAGGTGTAGCCTCACCAGTGCTGAATAAAGGGGAATCAAGGTCACCTCCCTTGATCTGCTGTCAGTACTTGGTCTAATGTAGCCCAGGATACCATTTCATGCTTTTACCACAAAGTCACTCTATTGGCTCACATTCAACTTCATTTCCGCCAGAACCCCCAGGTCCTTTTCTGACAAGCCTCTTTTCCCCAATATATATTGGTGCATAGAGTTGTTCTTCCCTAGTTGCAGAACTTGACATTTCTTCTTGGTGATCTTCATGTCACTTCTGTCAGCCCATTCCTTTGACCTGTTGAGTTCCTTTGGTTGGCAACACAACCCTCTGCCTTATCAGCCACTCCTCCAATAAGGTATCATCTTCAAACTTACTGAAGGAATTTGAAAACTCTTAGATGCTCAACGTTGTTTGTCAATTTCGTACATTAATATGGGTTTTTTTAAAAATAATTGTTATTTAAAAATAGTAATTTTGGTTTTAATCTCTGAGGCAATTTTGTAGAGTATGATTCTCTGAAATTCCATGCCAATCTCAAAACAAAATACTTCCAACAGTAGAGTAATGAAATAAATTAAATACATTATTTATGTGTTTATCATACTAACCTGAATAGTTGTTATTTCAAGGGTGACCCCTTATTTTAGCTTTAATGTTATCTAGATTTTGTACAAATTTACATGCCTTCTAGTACTGTTAAAGTACTGTTGGACACTAAGAAAATTAACTTACAGAAAGAGAATTTTTTACCTCCTAAATCCTTCCTAAAGTATCCTTCATTATTTTCATGCCTGTTATTTCATGCATGAGCTGTTTTCTATGCCTGACCTCACTAGACTGAAGGTATACTGAAAGTATACTGCTCAAAGCATGTTTTTAAACCTTTTAAACCCTGTTTGCCAGTAAACTCTGGAATGCTCTGTAAGTTCAAGTATATGAACAACATATTTTATAATTACACACGTAAGTGGTTGATTACAGTACATAAACCCATACTCTAACATTGAAAATTGGCATAGCTGGTGTTCTTCCATTTGTTATGTGCTCATTCAATTCACTGGGTCTGCAAATTCAATCTCACTTGGTCTGCATCAAGCAAGTAGGGGTTAAACCTTGCCTATAAATATAAACCTTGCATATAAAAATGAAGCAGCATAATAAATAACATAAATTTGTGGATTTCATAACAGTAAATTCTGAGCTGTGAGAACAATTAATTTGTAGTTATCAACTCACTCAAATTGAGGATAGCTTTTATTTCTAGCTTTCCTTTCAGACACCTATGTGAATGTTCATAGTTTTAAAACATTGTGATTATAGTTTTAAATCATTGCATTAATATGTGTCAAAAGAAGTCCCCATCCTTTCAGACTGTGTCTTGAATTGTGTTTTGAAGTCATAATTGGTTCTGGAAATAATTGTTTTAATTTTAAAAAGTAAAAAAATATTTATGAGGCGTATATAAGAGAATTTTATATATAAGGGAATTTTAAAATATATTTCTTCTATTTACCTTCTTCTTCACCTCCTTTATGAGGGTTACAACCTGTCAGAATTAAACATTTATATGAAAACTCAGGAGTGATATATTATTAAGAAGTTGCATATCCTATATTCATCTTTCTGATTAATCAAGCCAGGCTCTAAGGAGATTTTTGCTTAAAAGTATGCAAACATTGTATCAGTGTTTGCCAGTAGCTGTATTGTTTCATGTAATATAAATTTTTCTTCGTCTATCTTCTTTTAAAACTGTATTTTTTGTTCAATATTTAAAAAAAAACCCCAACCAATTATTTTTGGAAACAGTCAATGGAAATTCAGTAAGTCATGGTAGCAATCAATAACCACATTTATGTCACTATATCTTTCTTCTAGTCTAAATCTGTGGAAGAACAAATTCTAATGTTTTGCCCGCTTTTTTTAATAAAAAGTAAAATGAAGAAAAAAGCTGTGGAGGTTTTGGGTTTTCCTTTATGAAGCTTTCATTTTCTGCATCACTATAGGCTAGAAGCAAAACACCTGGTAATATTATTTTAGTTAAACTGAATGGATGAAATTCCTTTAACCTTTTTAAGTAAATAATTATTTTAGAGTAGTCTGGTGACTTCTATTTTTTGGTCTATTCTGTATATTGTTGTTCTCCAAGAAAAATTGTATCTGGAACTTGTGCATGGCATTTGAGTATTGGTCACACAAATGGCATATCCAGAGGTACCATACTAGCTTTTGTCCTAATAGAGAACTTGCTATTAAACCAATGCAGAGGACAAGTGATCCTTGCAGAAGCATGGTTTGTAATTTACTTTGTCACACAAAGCAAAAATTAGCAGCCAGAAACTCTGATATTACAAGTAAATGATTTAAATTCCTTTACTTTGACAAGGTAAGTTCCTTCAAATTAAGTGTTCTGTAAGCAGAGAGTTAATGGGTACTATTTGCCCTGTATTCATTTATAATTTATGTGTTTCACTATTAGAAAATTGCTAGGTTCTTTCAGAAAGAGTGATTCCTGATTACACCCTTCCAGCAGAGACTCTACTGTGCTGTTTGTTACATCAGGAAGTGAGAGAGAAGAGGAATAGGATAGTTGAAGACAAAAGCATCTTCCAAGTTCCCTTCATTCAGACTCATTACAAACGGAACCAGACTCTTTCCTTACTTTCTGCTGTAGGTTTCCTTTAATAGGAAAAGAAATAATACAATGGTATTCCTGGCATTAAAGTACTTCAAAGGAAACAAACATCCTTGCTTTATTCTACACAGTAAAGTTTAATGCAATAGCTTAGTAAAGAGTTAAAAATGCCTCATCAGTAGTTTTGATAGTTTGCTGCAGTAGTAACAGAAGTTTATTCTCAAGAAGCTTAAACAATGTACTTTTTACTATGTAAATGTACTAGAGGAGATTCTTTCTATTCAAAAATACACAGGACATTTGCAGAAAAAAAGATCTATATAGATATTTGCTCTTTGATGTAAATCCAGTATATTTGAAGAAAAGATATGCTCTCTTTTACATCATTTAAGGGTATATCTGAAGAAATTACTGAATTACAAAAAACTGTTTAGTAAAAATTTTTTTTCTCTGTTTTATTTTGTTTTCATTGCCTAAAACTTTTCATCTGTACAGAAAGCTGATTATAATAATTTTAAAAAAGGACAAGTTTTCATATAAATCAAAAAAAAATAATTACTTGATCACTATTTTAAAGGATTTACTTACTTGTACTGCCCAGAACGGACCCCAACACTCCAGGTGTGTCTCCCCAGGGTCTGAGTGGAGGAAGCCACTGGCCACCTCTGCTGCAAGGGAACATTGCTGGCTCATGTTTAATTTTGTGTCCGTAAGATCCCCAGATCCTTTTCTGCAACCTTATTTAAAGATAGTTGACCATTCAGCCTTTATTAGAGCATGGGATTATCCCTGCCTGAGAGCAAGACTTGAAATTTCCCTCTCTTTAAATTAATTAAGTTTCTGTTATCCCATTTCTCCAGCCTGCTGAGGTGTAAGTGGCAGCAGAGTCATCTTGGGTATCAGCTGCTCCTGCCAGTTTAGTGCCATCTGCATACTCACTAAGAACACACTCCCTCCTATCACCTTTATGTGCTCTGTCATTAATGAAGATGTTAAGTAGCATTGATCTCAGTATTGAGCCCTGGGTACACCACAGTGACCGGTTTCCAGATGGACTCAATGTCACTGATCAAAACTCTCTCTCTGAGTCCAGCAGTTCAGTCAATTTTTAGTCCACTGTACTGTCTATTCATCTAGTTCATACAAAATCAGTTTATTTATGAGGACAATGTTAGTGTGAAAAGCCTCACTAAAGGCAAAAATCTCACTCTTCGGCTTTCATCCACTGACCTTGTCATTTCACTGCAGAAGGCTGTCAGTGTAGATAGGCATGATTTGCCATTCATAAACCAATGCTGACTACTCTAAATCACTTTCTTGCTATGAATATATTTATAAATATTTTCCAGGATTAGTTACTTCCCCAGGGATAGAGATAAGGCTAAAAGCAGTGTAGTTCCCTGTCTCTACCTTCTTGTCCTGCTCTGAGATAGGGGTGACATTTTCCTTCCTTTATTTCTCATGAACCTTCTCCAGTTACTATGACTTTTCAAATCCTTAATCAGAGCAATTTTCAAAGATGATCAATGTGGCCTTGTAATGAGATCAAACTGCTTCTTCAGCACTCAAGGGTGCATCTTTATCAGGGCCCATCCCCACAACTCTTGTGGAGGTTGTAGTGAGGTGGATGTTTGTCTCTTTTCCCAAGTAACAATAGGATAATAACCTCAAATCGCACTGGAGGAAGTTTAAATTAGATATAAGGAAAAATGTCTTTGCTGACAGGGTTGCCAAACGTTGGAACAGGCTGCCCTGTGAAGGTGTGATGACTCCTGGGAAGGAGTCCTTGAGGTACTGAAAAGATGTGGCACTTAGGAATAAAATGGACTTGGCAGTACAGTGTCAACAGTTAGACTTCATGATCTTAAAGATCTTCTCCAAGTTAAGTTATTCTATGACTTGCATATGGCCAATGAATATAGTTTGTTTAAGTGCTCCTTGTATTGATCCTCCGGAATTGAGGATAAATCTTCTTCTGGAATGAAGTGTGTGGATGGCTCATATCTCACATTGAGACCATTCTCCTTAAGACAAATTGCTGTTTTCTATTCTTAGAATCATAGAAACTTTAAGGTTACAGTAGAAACAGGGCTATTAAAGTGATAGTCTAAAAATGCTCATCTCTATTATTTAAGTCTTAATATCAAAAGAAAGAATACTCCTCATGTCTTACCTCATCATAATCCATAAGCCAGTGTATCCATCTAGCTTACCAATTCTTCCCTTATCAGAAGAGTCTTCTTTTCAGAATCCCTGATGATCAAGTATGGCTTTATTTCAAGAGTGTTTTTCATCTCATCAGACCCTTGTTTTCTTTTCACTATTTCATATATTAAGTCAAAATATTCACATGAAAATGACAAAATGTAGGATTATATTGCAGAATTTATTTTGGACAAGTCCACATAAATAGTTTTGTGGTGTCAAGGCCCAAATAAATATAGAAACGCGTAAATATAAAACAAATATATGTTTTCCAGAACAGACTTGACTTATAACCACTTGGGATATTTAGAATGTAACAAGTTTTGTTCTTGTATTTGATGTTGCATCATTTATCATGAAAACTATTATCAAGTCTAGATAAAACTGTACATAAATTGTGTGACTTTCAGCCATCAAAATGCAATAGTAATATGTATAAATAATAATGAAAGACAAATTTGGTCTTTGTAAAATCTATCTGTTTGCTAAAATCTATTTATTTATCCCATGTTGACTGCAGGACTGGATCACCTGGCTGTGAAATAGCCATGCAGAGACTTGGACTAGATAAAGTCAGCTAGACATCCATCATTCTTCTTCTTCAAAAGACATTGAAGTGGAGGGTAAACATATTTTGTAAACTCCAAACATTTTTCTCTCTATAGAACATGACCACTGTGTCACCTCATCCAGCATCTTGAAGGAAAATATAAAATCTGTGTCATATCAGCCAATATTATTTCCACTAGGATACAAACCCCATGCATACATTTTTAAGCCAGATAAATTTTTAAACAAAGGCTTGAAACCAAAATATATATATTTTGTTTTTCTTGGAAGAAATAGTTATCTCTATACTAAAGGATATTATCCTTAAGAAAATTTTGTTTAGAAGGGTTTATCCTTTATTTTCCTTCCTAACTAAATATCTATCAATGCATAAATATTGCAATTTTCAGATGGGTTGCAGGTCATAGGCACTTTATTAATCCCACATCCCTGACATTAAGATTGGCTTTCAGAGCTTCTTTTACCAAGGACAGAAAAATAGCAGCCTAATGGGAAACACTGCTATTCATTTTTAAATGCTTAAATGCTTGCTCTGCTGAAATAAGGTTAAGCATTGTATCCTTTTCTTTTTTTCTTTTTTTTTTCTTTTTTTCCTAAAGAGAGGATCTTCCTTGCAGAGGAAGTGCTGAAGCAAAGAAAAATTTCATGGATGTTTGAAGCAGTCTTAGCCTCTGCTGTCACTTGGGAAAATAATCCAAACTATAGATGTTTAAAGAAGGTCAGCTTTGTGGTATATATGACAAAATGCAACATGAAAAATGTTCTGTATTCATTATGCTCTTTAAAATCTGTGACATTATTCAAAAGAAAACCGTTTTGCTTGTTTGAGAGAAAAAGAAAGGTTATTCTCTCTCAAGTTATCATGACTCCAGCCCTGAACTGCTATGTAGCCTTTGATACATAACTTAATTTCTTCATTTGAAAAAGAAGACTGGCGTTTCCAGTAAATAAAATATTTTGAATACATTACTAGAATATTTTGTGGTTTGTTTGTTTGGATTTTAAATCCCATCTTTGTCTATCCTTTAACATCTTTTCTCTTTAATTTTTTTCCATTTCCCAGTGAGGAGTGTTCATGATGTTGTATAAAATCACACTCAGATTTTCCTCAAGAATATTTGTCCACATGTAGACCAACTGTTTCATTTCAAATGATGGTAGATGGTGTGTGTGTAATATCCACAAGTTCCCTTCCTAACTATTTCCCCTTTGTCTTTTGCAAGCAAATTTTTCCTTTTGAGTAGAGCAAACAATATGATAAATATGAGGGGGATTCTGTCAAGGTTACTTGATCCTTTTTTCTAGGACAGGAAACTGAAATTACTGGTAAATAAAGTAGAAGGTTGCTATTTTTACAAAGATCTGTTTGCGTTTCTGGGTATAGATTGCATATCAAATTAGCAGATGGATTCCTATATATGATAGCACAGATAGAAATCTGGATTGTAGGATTTTAATATATCTGATCTTAGGCAGCACTCATTTCATAAAAAGGAAAACTTCCAGAGAATGAAGGACTTGACCGTCATGAAAAATACTACACCCTATTTCACTGTCTATTGGTTTTGAAATGCAAACAGGTTGCAGAGAGGACTACAGGTCTTGAAAAATGTAAAGCATTTTCTGTTTGCAGTGAGACCTTGAGGGGGAGCAGGCAAAACTGAGATTTCATACTTTACTTCTCTTCTTTATATTTTAAATAACTCTATTCCTTGAGGATCAGAAAAGAATACTTCATATATCCTCTAAAATCCCCAAAACCTGGCATTGTATTTATAGAAGGATGAGACACCCTAGTATTTTAGTAGATGATCATTTTATGGGTAAGTATTGATAACTTTAAAATAATCACCTACATTTAAATCTATGACATATTCACTTAGTTCTTGAGTAGCAAGGGCATTAAAAATGTATTCACAAAGCATAGATAGCTTCCTTCATCAACTGACACTGTTAATGAGTTGGGGAATTGTTTCAGACACAATACTCTTTTGTGTTTTCTGAAACATTTGGCATTCATACTTGTAATCACAAAAAATAATCACTCTATGCAACTGCAGTTTGGAATTTCACAGATATTACTGGACAGGACAGTCAAATTTACTACATGAGGATGCCTTAGAAATGCTTCATTATCAATGCTGATGCTGTTATCTTTGAATGCTTCCCTGCCCCATCTGCATTTATCTTTCATTTCAGTGAATCTGAAAGAAGCCCTGTGCAGTGGAATGGTGCCCATGTAGAATTCTCTATGTACAGAATTTTCCAAAACACTCATATCTTCTGTGAGATGAGGAATGATTTCCAGAAAAGCTATTGGTAGAAAGCACTGTATAGAAGAGAAGAACTTTCTCTTGGTAAAAGATTGAAAAGATTGGCTTAAAAGTAGTGATTTTTTTTTCCACTATGTGAAACTTCATTTGGAAAGTGGTGGAATTTTTTTTTTTTTTTTAACTTTGCCATTTCGTTTTATTTTATTTTTAGGGGAAAAATACAGCATAAGCAGAAAATGTGAAGTTTTTCAGTCTAATATTTTGAGACAAATTATTTAGACCAAAGACCTGAGTTAAAAAAAAAAAAAAGGTTAACTGTTAAATATTTTCTTCTTAAAGGTGTTAGTGCCAAAGAATACACTAAATTAGTTTTAGCATGAAAGAAGTATGGTAATTACACTATTAGCTTTTTCTCCATAACATGAGTTTACAAGAAATGGATTTATTTTCTTTTAAAATAGAATTTCATTGTAGTTTTTCAGCTGACCTTGCTCCTATTTCTGAAAAAAAATTATTTCGAAACACGCTTTTAAAAAGTAAATTAATGCTTTTAGCTCTGTGTCTTTAGCTGAATCGGCACAAGTATTGCTGAGCTGATGACACCTCCTATATACCTAAAGAAGCTGAAATCCAGCACCTAATGATGTCTTCCCTAATCTTTTGGCAAGTGAAGCAAAAGGTAAAAGTTTTCGTAGGTTGCTGTTGTAGAAAATTGAAATAGTATGTTATCTATTTTCCTAGCACTATGTTTGTGCTAATACAGTGCTAATACACCATGGAATTTCCAATGGAGCGCCAATCTCTCTGTGACATTCACAAAGAGAAATAAATGCTATGCCTTTTTTGAATGATAAAGGTGAAGCAGAAAAAATGCCTTTTTTTCAGTTTCCTGTATTTATCTTGTCAGAAAGTATTGCTGTGAAGCATCCTAATCTAGCAGCAATTGGGAATAAGAAATCCATTACTGCCAACACAGAAAATTCAATAAACTGAGCTGAATTTACTAGACTTACAGAAATATCTTTCTTTTTCTCACATATCACTGCCAATGAAACGAAGTACCAATAATCTTAAGATTTATAGTAAAATCCTAAAGTTGTGTATATCTGGAATCTGTCTCAGCTATGTCAGCTTTATCCTAATTATGGTTAGTATGGATTAGTAGCCATACCTGAGTATGGAGTAGTAGCCATATCTTTGTGTTTGGGTATTGAGACAAGTTGTTTAAGCACAGTGGGCATCAAACCCATTGAAAAGACAAGGATACCCCAGCAGTAATGCTATTCAGAAGTTTGGCTCATTCATGTTAAAATGGGAGTGTGACTGTGGAAAACTTGATCATTAGAGCATTGCAAACCAATGCTAAAAGTTATCCTTTTCTCACTTATCTGTGGTATAAAGTATAATTTCAAATACTGCGGCTGATTATTTTGCATCTCATCAGGATGAAGAGTTGTCTTTACAGCAGACACCTCCTGTTTGTCTCTGAATTCATATTTACTCCATTGTAGCCCATTATTGCAGTCATGGACCCCAGGTTTTTCACTAACTCAACAGTGGAAGGTTTGAGGGCTTGTCATATCTTTTCTGGATTTACATTTTCTGTCCTTGAGCTCATTACAATTGATTTTAGTTTATGGAACAAATTGTCTGTTAGTTAGGAGACTTCATCCAAGGTTTGGCTTTGTGAAATAATCTGATTTTACTCTATAAAAATTGCATCATATTTGACAAGGTTTTAAACAAAACTTGAGGGTCAACAAGAGAAGAAAGTAGTCAACCAGACTAAAAGCACAAAAGTAGAACTACAGCTAAAAGAGAAAAGAAGTCCAATAAACCTCTCCCACACCTTGTTTTAGTTTCATATAGTGATACAGAATTCTTCACAAACTGAATAACCTTATTTGTACACCTTTGGTGATGCAGACGTCTTCACACTTCTGTACATGTCCAGCTAGGCAACAATTGCTTCATTCTCTGCTGGAAAGAGTCAGTGTGGGCCATGGAAAAGCTGCTTCTTTATTTTTTTCTCCCTGAAAGTTTGTAAATTTTCTCCCTGAAATCTGCATTACCAAATGCAGTGTTTATTTATGACAAGAGAAACTGCGCCCAAAATGGTTGTGTGGACTCATTCTCTACTGTTTCAGCTTGGTTATAAAGCAGAGCTCAGAGTACCTTCTGGTTTTGAGGGGGATTCGGTCAAAAAATATTTATTGAATTAGAGTATATTGCATTTCATAACCTGCAGTTTGTTACTATAATTGTTATACCTCATATAGACCCAAAAAATACAGTTGTTGGTGAGCAAATAGGGATTTTTTCAGAATATAGGTATTCTCTTGTGTACTTTTCATCAGAAGTTCTGAATAATGTTGTCTGGCAGGGTTTTGTATCTCTTGATATTTGACTGACCTGGGTCCATAGATTAGTCTGAAACTTTGCATCCCAAACTTGCCATGAGCTGTGGATACCCCAAAACTTTCATCTGCAGATGCCATTAAATATGGTTTTCCAATGGTTGCAATTTTCATTTGATATTTAACAATGGAGAAGCCCTACATGAAAGCAACATGCTTTATTCAACAATAGTAAAAAAAAGAGTTATTTTATGTTTATAAAACTGAAAATATTACTGCAATATAGAAGTGTAAAACCAGAAAAAGAAAAAGACATAGAAACAAAACAAACTTGATTTCAAACTATGTAAGCAATAGTTTATAATTTTGGGGGGTAAGAGGGGTTATTTCTCATTTATTTAAAATTGAGGTACATTGCATCCCTTTTGATCATGACACTGTTATGGACTGAGATCTTATCCTTCTGCAGATTTTTTCAGAACATGAAGTTCTGGTTGCTACCTACAGCAGCAAGGTCCCAAATGATTGAACTTTCAAGTAACTTAAGGAGCCTTTCTTTTGGATATACATAATAAATGTAGAATTTCAACTTGATTATGAATACCTTTGATGAAGAAAGAGGGACTTTGGAGGTCTGATTCTGATATTCCTATTTATGTCTTGCCATTCAACACAATCCACTAGAAAATACAGCATCAAATCCTTAATCAGGGCAATTGCTGGACAGTGGAACAGTAAAGAAAATGGAAGTAGTAAATCAAATTGGGTAGAAAGTCAATTGAGCTACAGTTATAAATTTACACTGTACACATTCTGCAAGATGTAGTGTCTAAGCTTTTTGCAGCAGCTTCAGTCTTATTCACATGACACAGGCACAACAAATGTAAACAATACATATTTTTAATCCTTCCCAGAGATCATGCATGATGTTTTAATAGTACAGAGACCAATTTTGCCATTTGTGTGGGATGTGCTGTGGGTTTTTTTCCAAATTGTCATTTTACTATATTTTGACATTTTAGGGGTGGTAGCCATCACAAAGGTTATTAAAAAAAAAAAACAAACAAAAAACCCTGAGATCGTCTTACTGAAGTTTTACTATAGTTGTTCAAAGTGTTATTGGAATGAGAACTACAAGCTAGGTCCTCCACAACAGTAAATTTATAAATATATTAGTATCCTGTTTCAGGCCAGTTTCTATATTTGAAACTGGAAAGCAGAGCTTGTGTTCAAAATTGTTTCGTGGTCATAACTAGTGGCAGTTTGGTTCTACACTTAATTTTTGTATTACTGAACATTTTTCTAATAATAAATGTTTATTAAAGAGTTGAATTTTTTACTACAGTTTCAATAATACTCATTAAATATCTGATGCTAAGCCTAAAAGTTTTTGTCATTATCTATACAAATATTTTCTTTACGATATTTCCAAAATGCTTTTTTTGGGTAATATTTTGTATGTGTTCAATTTTGCATTGCATATTTAACAACCTTAGATGTCAGAACCCAGGACATCCCTCTGGCTGTCCTGGGTGATCCGAGACCCTGGCAAGGGGTCCAGAGACAAGCCACGAGAGTTTGATTAGTATAATATTAATTTATCACCAGGTGTAGATGTAGAATTTTAGGGGTTTAATGGGGNCCTCTTCTGGCACCGGGACTTTTAGACAACATTCTTGGGGAGCCATCAGCCTGAAGAAAAAACAACCGAGACTTAGAGAACCATTCCCACAGTAAACAGACATGTTTCTCATGCATGGACAGTACTGCTTTACAGCTATTTCACTGACTGAAAAAAGGCTAAACACATGGATTACCTTTGGAATTAACAAAGTCTGTATTATTCACTTTTGAAAAGGAAGGTTAGCCAAAATTTTGTGCCATTCTTCAATAAATTACATAGTAGAAGATCACACATGCAAAATAACTAGAGATACATAATAGTACTAACAAAGTTTTAGATATTATCATTTAAGCTATGAAAATGCAGAAGTTCATTAGTTTTTAATGGAAATTTAAGGAAGAAATTTTCATACTACTCAGATATTTAAAGCTTAATGTCAGATTTTTTCAATTCAAGCAAAGGAAGAGAGTCATCAAATGAAACCAGGTTTTTATCTACATCTGTCGCCTTATTTTTTCAGATCATGTTTTGATATCTCCTAAATCGTGTAAATTTATTCTGTGTTTTGTAAGCTCTATTTGATAGGAAAAATAATTGGAAATATTCTTTGGGTATCTATGAGCTGAAGCATGATTCTGTATTTAGAAGTATTTCTGCCTACTTTGCAGTATGAGCATGTTTGGGCAAGATCACATCACAATAGGGAGGATGCTGTAATGAGTTAGCTTTATTTATCTCTCAGAAGTCTTATTTACACATAAATAGAAGTTATTAATGCAAGAAAAATTGATGGGTCCAAGAATTTCTTATTCTTTAGAAGAGAGATTGCCTCATTCTGCTATGTATCAATTTTCTGTTCTACAAAATGTTCTGTAAATTCCTTCAACTTCACCAGAGAATAATTATTTCTTATTTTAATTTTTATTTCTAACAGAATCTATTGATTTGGCATATGGTGATGAAATACAGAACTGCAGAACTCCCTTGTGTTTCTGGAGGACCATCCATCTATATTAATCTAAATCTCTGTTGAATTTCTCAGGAAAACTACTAAGGTCAGTAAATGAATTTTACCTTCCTTCTCCCCCTGGCATCATTGCTCATATAACTGCCTCTCTTTTCAAAGAGTCTCTGGATACACATGTTCAAAGATAGTTTCCATTTTCTTTCATCCATTTTTTTTCTTCATTAATAAAGTGGTGCACCCACCTATTCCTTCTGGTCCCTTCATTAGCTTGAATGTATCTCTGAAGTCCTAGACACGCAGATGTGTCTTAAAAGATTTCTGAAGTTTCCTTTTTCTGAGCTGTGAAACAAACAGAAGAGATGTGAGGATTCAAAGGTTCCAAAGCAAAGACAAACCTTTGTGGTGTTGTTTTTACCCTTAAATTTCTCTAACTGTATCTGGATAAAAGCATCCAAATATGTTTTAATTATTTCAGTATTCATATCTTCAGAATAATTCTTTTAAAATATACTTTTTTTTTTTTCTTTCTTACATCATATCCGTACTAAGGAGATTCCTCCATCTAAATTATATATTGAGGTAACATGGTTACACCACTTCTCCTAAAGACAGAACAAAGATGAGGTCACTTCTTACAAAAGTAGCATTTCTGTGGCCTGGCATTACCATATTTTATGTGGCACAAAAACTGACAGTAAAAACCTTGTTTTAAAAAGAATTTTTATGTGATAGATTATGTATTTTTTTTGTATTACAACTTAAAAGATTCTAATAAGTGTGATAAATTTTTTGCTCTTACTATAGGTTCATTTTAAAATGATAAATAAAAGATTTTTCTTTTAATGAAAGAAAATAAAGTCTTTAATGAAGAAAAAAATTCTTTTGGAGCAGTGTTTCTAAGGTAAGAACTCCTTCCCAGTATTAAACTTTATCCCCATATTTTCTGGAAATTTCAAAGCCTGTTTTATATCGTGTTTCCATAGCATATGACTTCCTGCTTTGCCTTTTTCTCCTCTGCTTCCATTTTCCTTTATCCCTCCCATTCCTGGAAAAATTTTCTCTAGTTAAACTGTCCTACAGATCTGTTTTCCATCCAGGGTATGATTTCCCCTCTCTCTTATACTGTCAGTCACTCCCTCTTTTAAATTCAGATTTCTGAACATCAATGCTCATGTCAATCTGACAAGTCATTGGCACAAAAATATCACATGGAGATCTTTTATTTTTTTTATATTTCCAATCATTTCCTCTTAAATAGGAGCTGATGGTAGGTGTTCAGAACAACTCTAATTTTTTCTTTTTTTTCTCCTGATTCTTCTAGGTATCCCACCTAGATAAAAGTCATTCCTCTGTGATCTCTTCTTAATGTCTCAGTTTGAGGAAGAATACCTTTTTCTTTTTTATTAACTGTTTTAAGTGATCAATATGATCTGTATCTCTCTGTTTATATTAGTTTTCTATTCTGCAATATTCTTAAAAAATAGTAATAGACTTGTTTCTCACTATCTCTTTGTGCTAAGCAGCTGTTTCTCTCTAGGATATCAAATTGTACATTCAACTTAATTCTTTTCATAATGAGATTAATAATAGTTGCAATCTAATTTCACAGTAGTACTTTTTTATCAAGATGAACTTCAGAAAACCATGCCCCTTTTTATATGTTTTAATATATCTATTCCTCTGAAATTGAGCACGAAAAATACATTAATTCCTTTTCAAAAACTCCACTAAGTTTTTTAAAAGCTAGCAAAAATCTAGGCTCACACTAAATTCTCAAAGCTAATGAAATCTGGAATGTTTCATCACATCTGGGACTAGTTAAGATAATTCTTTTTCCTTATATTTTACCCAAAATCATAATCTGATGGATTTGCCTGAACATCTATTTGAGTCCAAACAAAAATTCCGATGGAAATGAAAACTCACCCATTTCAAAACTGCACTAATTGGTTTAGAGGAATCCTTGTGATGCAAAATGCTGAAGTCTCATAATTTGATTCCTTTCTGGCTCTGTGAAGATAGAGAGAAGGAATAAACTTACTTTACAAACCAGACATTGTCCAGTAGGACCACTCAAATATTTTTTTTAAAAATACCCATATAAAGTTGTCTGTTCCTGGGAACTTTAAACTAGTTGCTAGTAGCATGCACATTTTTTTAATTGAATGTCTATATTGGTCATTCCAACCAGCAAACTACTAAACCAAGGAATATGGAAAGAGGGTATGGATAGTTAGGTAGTCTAAAGCAGTGCAGTCAAATTTCTCAAATGTAGGTCATAAATTCCCATATTGCTATAATAATTTAAAAAATTGTCAGTTTTAAGCTGTTTGATGAATAGGTATCTCTGCATTAAAAAGCTAATATTATACCCAAGGGAGACCAGCCCTTATTCTCAATGTGAGTTGCAAGTGAAATGTCTAAAATGTAGCGGAAGAAATGCATATATTCAAAGTCAGTAAATAAATAAGTATTTTTGCTTTTTCTTTCTTCCTCGTTCTGTAGGATAGTTTGAGCCTCATGTATGAAGCTGAATGCGTCAAATTATGGAGAAGCTAATAGAAGCTTTTGATATTAAAAAATGGAAGCTATTTGACCGTGTGAATCAATCAGGTATTAGAAAATTGCTGTACAAGCAATTGTATGTTATGAATTAAAAAAATAACATGAAAGAGCAGAGGATTTATAAAATAATCATAATAAAATTACTAAATATATAATTGCTGATCGCCCTGGTAAGAAAATTTGAGTGGACTGGGCATTGTTAGTCTGCAGAATACTTGACTAGAGTGGGGAGAAAAGTTAATAGTTTAGGGCAGTGAGATATATATTGTGTAGGCCCCATACTAATTCTGCCAGAATTTTCTAGCAGGAGCAGGGTACAGCAGATAAGCTTGCAGTCTTTCAGTTTTCTGAGTAAAGTATTTGGGAGTAAAGCACTGCTTGCCTTCTATTTTTTTCTTTCTATTTAGACAGTAGTTTCCTAACAGAATCAACTATTTTTTAGGAAGGCTTTGATTAGGAGATGATTAGCAGTAGTGTTAGTATAACTGTCCTAGATTACAATGTAAAATTGTGCCCAAGGTATGTATTCTATCTCCATGAGCTGCTGCAGCCAAGGTGGGGCAGTGTTTTCCTTATCTTCTGTTAACGAGCCTAACAATGCCTTGCCACATGACTCATAGATAACTTCCTCCGGGAGTTATCTCTGTTTAATGGGCCATCAAGGACCCATTGCATGACTCATAGAATGAGATCATCCCATTGTGAGATGCTCCACCGAGGGGGAGGAGCCAAGCATCCCCACCTGGATAAATCCAGGGTTTGTGACAGCACAGGTAGCTTCTACCCACTGGACTCCTAGAGGAGACAAGAGCTACCAGACATTTCTACAGGAATCACTGCTTTGGCAAGACCATCTCATCTGGACGGCCACTACCACCCTAACAAGGTGTCAAGTTGTATTCTGACTCTGTCAGTGGTTTTTTTTGCATTATTACTTTTATTTTATTTTACTTTCTTTTATTTCTTCTCTTTTCCTCTTATTAAATTGTGTTTCTGACTTGGAGTCTTTCACTGGTTTTGCTTTCAAACCAGCACAATAACTAATTAGTATAACTAATTATACTACTAACAATTGAATACTGCTTAAGCAGCAGATTATTAATGCTATGTTCTTCTATGGGCAGAGGGTCTCAAAACTTTGCAAAAATAAAAAGGGCTGAACAAGCTTTTTTTATTTGATAAATAAAATGGCATTGGAGTTGCTGAAGGAACATTGTTGAAGGAAGAACAAAGGTAATCCACACTGTGTCATTTTCTGCCTCCAGTTCCAGGACTTCTCTAGCTCCTGAACCAGTCACCTGAGAGCTGGGCATCTCATGAGACCCAGCAGTTTCCAGAGTTCCAAGGTTGCTATCAATTAACAAACTGAATGAAACAAAACAGTACAACAAAACTGGTTTGAGATCTGGAAAGAAATCTTACACATCCTTTGAAATAACTCAGTTTTAACCAGCTGATTCCAATGATGATGAAAACAAAAGTAATAAAGGACAAAATGCAAGCAAGCTTAGACTGTATTTGTGACCATGTTTAAAACCAAAATATTTGGGGCATTTTGTGTTTGCTGGGCCTAATCTGTCAGTATTCTAAGAACCAGAATATGAATATGAAAGACTTAACAAGCCACTGAATTGATTTGACTGAATTCAGAAGTCTATTCATAAAGTCATAAGAAATCTGATACTTATACATTACTGCTAATCAAGGACATTTATTATTTTTTGTTTTCTCAAATTCCTAGTTTTTTGACTTCAGAAATACCTTAGCCTTAACCCTAGCCCTAATCCTAACCTTAACCTCCACATTGGGTATTTTTGATAATTTATGACAGCTCCTCAGCTGCCCCTCATATGAATGTCTCATGGCTATGGCCTTCATGGGGTGCAGGGCTTTACACCTGAGCCAGTTTTTGTAATGGAGGAGTGGTGTTCACTTCCCCTGACCAGACATCTTGCCCCACATTGAAAAGCTCTCCTTCTCCTCCTCCCTTGGCTGAGGGGGAGTGAGCACAAACCTGGTCTCAGCAGATGAGCCTGTGAGCTGCAGCCTCCCCTACCCCAAACACAGCCAGAGCTGATTTTCAGGACAGTTGCTGAGTTTGGCTTTTTTTGTAGACATTCTTCTCCCTTAGACTTGTTTACTTCTTAGACCTGAGACAGTCGGACAATTTTGTCACATTAAGCCACTGAGTTCTCTTAGGTGGATTAACTCACAGTACAAAGTTCCAGTCAGGAGACATATTCAGAGAGGGGCAGGCTTCAGTGTTTGCAGCTTCTTTGTACAATTTTGCCATAATGGACAAAAAGTCCTTTGTAACAACATTTAAGCTATTAGCCATAACATTCCAGTCTCTCACAACCCAGAGCTGGAAGGATCCCAGAGAAATAGTTCTGTCTTTGTCTTAGACTCCACACAGGGCAATCTAAAAGTTAAACCATATATCTTAGATTGTTGTTAAAACACATCTTGAACACTGACAGGCTTGAGGCCATGATGTCTATGGGAAGCCTGTTTCAGTTATTACCCACTCTTTCAGTGAAAAAATTTTAAATCCTTAATCCTGTTTGTCCTATATTTTTAAACAAAGACTTAATTTCAAATGTACAGCAGCTTCAAATTCAGACATATAGCAATAAAGGTAAGAGATTTTTTTAATCCCACTATTCAAATTATATAAAACAAACTGAAAAAAAAATCCAGCTTGAACACCATTTCATGCAACATGAGAGTTTTAAAATGAGAAACACCACTATACTGGAAATTCTATAAATTAACCCAGAATGTTTCTCCTTTTTGACTTTATGTCTGTGATATTCTGTGTAAATAATAGTGTTATATTTTTCTAATTGAGATATTTTCAAAACACTAAATAATATTTAGACACTAAAATTTTGTTAGTTCAACTAAATTTCTATGTGTCTGGTTTGAGTCACGTTGCAAGTCACCAGCCTGTAAAAAACAAATGCTAATTTACTTTGATCCCTCCATAGGACCATATGCTGAAATATCACAAATTTAGGAGACGGAAATTTTTACCTTAGCTCTTACTCTTAGAGCTGAATAATCAATATTTCAGAGCTCAAGTTTTGTTCTCTGCTTTGTTTTCCAGGTTATATATACCTTTTCATAAGATGATGTTTCTTGAAGAATGAGGTTATTATTCGTCATATCTTAGTTAGTTTGTATTTTTGTTATATATTCTCATTAATATCAGTTGAATATATTTTGTTAAAATTTGGTAAATGATTTTATATGGAGCTCTCATCATTTGGAACTCATTCTCTGAAAATCATTCTTCAGACTTGAAGAATTTATGCATTTATGCCACTGTGGAACTACAAAAATATCAAGATATCATCAATGTTTCTTACAATCTAATTCAGGAATATGTTACTGGACAGAACTCAAAGCACTTAGAGAATATTCTCAGAAGTATCACTAATCTGGAATTTATAAGAAGAAAAGGATAATATCTGAGAAATCCTTAGAGATGTCAAAGAAGAAAGCAAGTTATTTTGAGTAAAAGAAATTATTTAGTACTCATTTTGCATATTCTTAAAAATTCCAGTGCTGTTTCATATGTTTTCCTAAACAAATATATGTCATAACATCTAAATAATAACCCACAATACACCTGGAATGGATTTTTTTACGCTGTCAGCTGTCAACAATTCTGACAATACAAGCAATGACTGAACTTTTCTTTCGTTAATATAAGTCTCTGAAGTCACTTCTACCAGTCTGAACTTGTGATAAGAAATCCCAGTTCTGCACAACTATTGACAGTTTCCCCAGGAGATGTGTCTCATTAGTTTCAGGATTTTGATGCCTACTGACTTGTTGCTGGAATGGTGTCATTGGAGCCCAAATGAAGATGAGCAGAAAGGACAGTAATACAACTGTGGTCTTATTAGAAAACCAGATTCAACTTTAAATCCAGTATAATTAGGTTTGTTTTAGGATTGTCTTTCCTTAGTGGATTTGTGCCTAAGGTACAAGCCTTCAAGCAACTAGCAAGGTTGATAAGCTACAAGTGAGAGAATACTTCATAAATCAAACACAAAATTATTTTTTATAATTGCTGTGAGATTTTGGACCAGTTATACAGTTTATTATACGAGAATGCACAGAAAATAATTTCTGGCTGATCTCTGTGAAAATTGAATTTCTGAAATAGTATTGTAAGATTAAAAATACTGTATTCAAATAACAACTCTTACCAATGCTCCTCATAGCTATTTGGCTTGTTAAATTTTAACTGAGAAACAATTTGCTGTGTAGTGCTGTCTATTTTACTCTTAATACTTACTGCCAAAATTATTATTAGGTTCAGCCTATCAGCCACTTTTGAGATTAGTTGTACTCCACGTGGCATCCTAACCAAGATTAGGATGATTACTGCAGAACTTAAGCATAATACCCTGTCCCTTCAAGAATGAGCTTACACAAGAAGGTAAGAAAGACCATGTGTTAAAAATTTGCTGATGAGCTAGCTGCTTCTCACAACAAGTTTTCCATGACCAATGGAATTACCAACAGTATAAGTCTGAATTTCTCTGATATTTCACTCACAGCAGACTCATCCATGTATCAACTGGTAACACTAAAATGAGTAAGAAATATGACCTCCTTTTCATTGTCCCTGCAAAGAGAAAACAGAAAGGCAACAGTGCATTCTCCTGACATATAAATGAGCTTTTTCTTCATTACTGTCAGAACTTCTGCGATCTGGACTCTGCTGCCCTAGAGAAACACTGACAGCTTCAGGACCTCACTTAAGGCACTACTTGGCAACATCATAGGATGGGACTGTAAATAATATTAGGAAATAGATCTTTTAATTTGATGTTGCCAAACCAGGCTCTCTATTCCTGTCCTGCTCCAATCTTCATCATCCCTCACAAATCATCTTTGCAGCCAAGCTCAGTTCTCAAGGAGACATTGACTGAATGAATAATTCCTTCCAACACAAACATCAAAATGAACTATTTCTTAAAAAAGTTCAACATATATAGGACATAAAAAGTCAGAAACTGGGGTGAAAACATTGGATTTGAGCTCATCAATACAGTGTAAGAAAGCTGACACATCCTGGAAATCATAAAGGATAGGTAAAACCCCAATAACTTAAATTCTATCACTGAAGGAAAATACCATTCTGAATTCTTCTGCCCAAACCTCAGAACATAGCTGATTGCAAAGCTTTTGTTTCTTGATTATTCAGCATACTTTTTGGCTAACATTTTTTACACCTATGGGACACATCTGCTGGGCATAGCTGATCCTTTTTTGCATGGTAATTAGAGCCGACAGACTATATGGCAGCAGTGCAGGTTGGAAATCTTTCCATTAGAGTTTTGACAGGCTTGAAAGACAAAAAATACTGTGTCTCTCTCAGTTATGAAGGAAACGGGAAAACTTAATTATGAAGAACACATAAGAAATAACACAAAGAATAGAGATGTTAAAGAAAGTGTCCTGAATGTTTGCATTTCCAGTGCTTGAGGAGATGAAGGACACAGCTGAATAGGTACCATTTGCAATGGTAATCTTATGTCTCAGCTCATGTAGTCCTTCTTTCAGCTTTTAAAGAGACATCTGACCCACAATTTTCATTCTGCTTCTCTATGGCATTTGCTATTCTTTTCACAGTTGATATTGTATATATGTAAGAAATTACCCATTATTATAATGTAATTATTATTACTGTAGGGATCTATACAGAGTACAAAGATCCAGAAAAAGCACTGTACCTGCAAACTGACCCTGTGCTACTACATATTAAGAATTTATTACACTGTTTCTTTTTGCTAGCATAGATTTCATCAGAGCTCTTCCTTTTTATCTGTTTGTTTAATGTTAGTTTTGTGTGTCACTTGTTAGAAGAACCATAGCAAGATATGGTAAATTAAAATAAAATAAAGAGAGGATCACCTAGGAAGACAAAGATACTGATTAATATGATATTTTAAATCAAAATTATTTCATTTTGTTTGTGACCGTTTTATGAGATTAGCTTTTATCATCTAAAATGCATGTGTGCACACTCACACACTCACACATCTGCATGAAAAACTTTTCCATCAAATTTTTTAGAAAGGCTTTTGTATTTTTTATTCTATTTGAAAAGAAACCTGACATTACTGTTTTAAAAAAACTTGCAGGACTGCTTCTCACTGATAACTATTTCTCAGATTTTTCTCACTATAACTATTTCTTAGATTTTTCAATGTTATTATTATTTTTGAGCTGAACTCAAATATTTTTTGGATGCACATCAAAAAGAACTCAAAAAAGGTCAATTGTAATACTTGATCACATATTTTGGCCCTTGGATTTCTTTCAAATTATGCTGTTTCAGCAGGTTTCTCATGACTTTGTTATCATGACTCATATTATCAGCAAGTGACTGAACATGCTCAGGATACCTTATGGCCACATCCATCATCTTTACTACCCAAGTATCACTGACAAAAGAATGTCAGAGAAACTAACTTAAAAGCTGGGGGGAAAAAACATGATCTAAACAACAGTTCTACAAAGCAGAGAATACACTCTGTATAACATGCTTACCCCACCATCTTCAGAGACTTGCATCTATCTTTGCTTGAAACCGTATTAATTATTTCTTGCCTAAAAATGGAGTGATTATGTTATGTTCTAAAAAGAAAAAAAGTTAAAATGATAAAAAGAAAATTCCCTTATCAATAGCAAAAGAGGTTATTCATTTTACCCCCAGATATCTTGATTAATGGGTGGAAAATTTTTTGGACTGCTCCATATTGTAAATCTCTAGGAACCATGGTAAAAGCAATACAGGAGATAGAGCCTAAGGAGTTTCTGCATAGGCTGCAGAGACAGGGTTCTGTTTTGATATAATATTAAAGTTTGGGACAGGCATGCATAATCCATTATTAGATCCTGCCAGATGCATATTTTATATAGGTAAGTGTAGAGTTTTCAGCTGTTTATTGATATCTGAGTCTCTGCTTTGATTGCAGCCAGGGCAATGATAAGACTTAGGAAGGGTTATGATGGTTATTTAATCTCATTTATTCCAGGTGGATTTGAAATCTAAGGTGTTGGGTGCAGGAGTTTTTTTGATATTTTGGGAGATCTCACATTCCAATAAAGACTAATGCTGAATTCCAAAACTTTGACATCATTTACAACATAGACTTCCTAGTTCCAGGCAGCCTTTGTGTTATGAAATTTCAGAAAACAAACAAAAACACACCATTGGCAAACCTGTCCTTAAGCAGTTGAAAAAAATCTTTCTGAGAATTTCAGATAAAATATGATCCCACTTGTTGCCTCCGTTGAGGCGTGATGACCTGGTTCAGGAATCAACACAGCAGCCCACCCTGGGCCACAGGTGAGTAGGTCCTTTGTGCATCTGGGCCAGCGCCAGTAATGCGAACTGGAAATGCTAAAGTGGCTGGTGGGGCGCAGTCAGCACAAGCAATCTTTACTTTTTTCCAGTCTGTAAAGGGTGTTTCTTTCACATGCCCCTCTTTAACTGAAAGGTGAGTGGGTTGACCCTCAGTTCTGCTTTTATTTGCTTTCTCGACTTCTGAGTCTGAACTAGTGATAAATCCATCACTTGGCTATGAATCTCAATTAGTGTCTGAGTCAGAGGCGGAAGCAGACTTACTGGATGCTTCTGAGCTTCTGTACCATTTTGTCGTCAGACTACGCCCCCACCCACCCCTCCTGTGGGTGGAACGTTCTTTCCCCCTCTGATCACCCTGTCTCCTGCTCACAGAGGCTCTTGCTCTGTCATAAAATACCTTTGAACGAACATCCTGATTGGCTCTCTTTTCCCAGTTACCACTCCCCCCTTCTCTGTCATGAGTCTCACGTTTCACTTCCTCTTGCCTTCTCTCTACGTTACGTCTACTTTTGGTCGGAGTGACTGACAACCCCCCCACACTAGTGCTGACGACACGTGTGCTCCGCCCTTCGTTTTGCTGCTCAGCGCCATTTTCAGGCACATAGGGCGGTGGCTCTTCTCGAGTTCTCAGAGAGTTAGCCTTATCAGAAGCATTTCTCGCCTCATTGAGCAACTCGCCCCACACTGATTTATATTGTTTTACAGACAGGTCAGGGGCAGGGGAACACTCAGAAACAGGGTCTGAATTAGGAGGCGATGAAATGCACTCTCACTTTGATGGATTGGCAAGCTCAGTAGAGCTACTTTCAATTGATGGCTGCGTGGCTGCTGCAACTCCCACTTTAGGAGTAACAAAAAGACATTTCTGTGCTGCTTTCCAAGTTTCCTGCTCTTGCAGGGCTTTTCGCAACGCTTCCACAACTTTGCCCCATGATTTAAGACATTTCCCACTTCCAGAAGACATTACGTCTTTGGCTAATGCCTTGGTGCATTTATCCCGTACCTCTGGGTGGAGTATATCCACCGGCTGATCAATTACCCCTATATGCAGTAACCTCGTAACCGAGGTACTAAAATCCCTTACAATCTATCCCCCACTGCTTATGTAATTGCAATACGACCTTCGCGAGAGCTTCCATCTTCCTTGCTGGTCCGGGAGTGTCCTCCCCGCTGGGGTCAGACCAGCTGCCCCAGCCGCCGATTCACCCGTCCAGGCGACCCCCGATCCCGGCTCCGATTCCGGCCTCAACTTTCCCAGTCACGCTTCGGGTCCTCCGTTCCGGTGCTCGGTTCCCGGGTTTCAGCACCACTTGTTGCCTCCGTTGAGGCGTGACAACCTGGTTCAGGAATCAACATGGCAGCCCACCCTGGGCCACTTGGGCCATAGCTCACAGACACCAATATGATGGATGGCAAATGGCGTTTATTCTTTGCTTACATGGTGTTTTTATAACTTTTGAAGACACGTCACATCCGTCTGCCTACGTCATCACTTACATATGATTTGCTAACTTAACAGAGCCTAACTGAGTAAGGCAAGCATCACTTATATGTAAAAAGATAACCCTGTCTAACCGTACAGCTCGAGATCTTCCAGCCGCATGTCCCTAGCTACTACACCCACTATGAGGAAAATGAACAACATTTCTGTTTGTCTGCATTTATAAAGAGGGTATAATATAGCAGATAGGACAGCTCAGACAGTCAAAATTTGAGGCTTTCAAGTCAAATTCATAGACTGCTGTACATCAAAATCATGCCCTGATGATAAGTTCACTTAATTAACAAGTACAGTAAATACAAGGTAGACCATTGTCTCCAAATATTCACTTGTTACTTATGGGAAAGAACAACCTAGAATAGTATTTCAAAGTAATGAAAAGAAGACATGGACCTCAAAAATCATTAAATCATAGCATAACCTTTGTAAAAAGGACCTTAAAGATCATCCCTTTCCATCCCCCACGACACTTACCACTAGACCAGGTTGCTCAAAGCCACATCCTGGGCTAGAACAAGTCCAGGCATGGGGCATCCACAACTTCTGTGGGCACCAGATCCAGTGCCTCACCATCCTCACAGTAAAGAATTTCTTCCTTAAAATATCTAATGTTAAACCTATCCTTTCTGTTACCCGTTGCCCCATCAATACAGGCCCTTGTAAAAAGTGCTATTCACCCTAGACCCTAGGTTATTTACCTAGTCAGTTGTTTACCCAGTTAGTTGTTTACCCAGCTGACTCAGGTGAGGGAGCTGATGTTGATAGCTGTACTACACATATGGTTGAAAATGCATGTGTGAAATACAAATTTCCTTAGTTGGCTAGTAACGATATCACCTTTAAAAGTGACTTGTGAATTTGGTATATATGGAAAAATCTATAATTTTTGCAGTTTTGTTACACATTCACATAGACAAACGCAAATATATGCTTTTTGGGATACTCGCAGGAGCTATGGTGAAACAACAATTTAGGTGTAGCTATGACATTCATTTGATAAATTATGCTACTCTGTGAGGCTGAATAAATGATTTGGAACATAATACAGGTGCTACTACTGCGCTATCAAGCTTAATCTTTTTCTGTCTTAGGCAGCCATACCACAGAGCCACATCTAAATATATTATACTCCACTTTATAATAATTTAGATTTCTTACCTTTCTAATGAAAGCTCTCTTCAGAACTGTTCTCCTCTAATGGTCAAGCCTCTCCTAATATCCACCTTTACCTTCACTATGGACAGTTGAATTAAGTGTACATACTTAAATTAAACTAAAAAAAAAAAAGGATTGAACTTTGCAGATAGTAATGCAATTTCCACAGGAAGCAGCTGGCTCCTGGGCTGGCAAATAGTCTCCCCACAGAAGTATAGAGTTCACTGTGAATTAATATACCTGACATGGAGCAGGGCAAATTAATTCCATATTGGTCTGCTTATAGTGCTATATGTCTTCAAAATGTCTGAGGTATCTCTACTCTGTCCCAAAGACATTTAAGCCTATTATCAAAGCTTGGAATACTTTTCATAAAGTTGCTGGTTTTAAGTATGTCTTTTTCATAGAAAGCCGTATTGTCTGCCTAAATAACATTTACTCTTTCAGAAAAAACCCCAAAGCAACTCTACTCAAAAAGAGATATAATGAAATAAATGTGGTAAAAGAGATGCAAAAATAGAAGGAAAAAATATTTGAAAAGTATCTCTGAATCAGTTCAGGCAATATATGCCTTCTAGAATTTGAAAAATGAAATTCAAAACAGTATTTTTGTAACTGAAACAAAAGAAGGCAGTATAGCAAGTTTTGTTTTTATTTTGATGGTGCAAACCCAGCAGCAGAAAAAGAAAAATGGATAAAACCCAAGGAAATCACTACATATGTTACCTTATTTCTTGCAGTTTTGAATTTGTACTGCATTGATAGAGCAGTTAATTAATTTTGTACTATCAATCTGGGTTCAAAATTGTATGTATTTGGTTGTTAATGATTAAATTGTAAATAATTCATAAAACAGGAAAATTAATCAAATAATTCTGACTTTAAAGGCCTTCTTGAGGGAAAACAAATTCTTCACATAGCTGAGTTCCGTTATGCCTCTGACTTTTTATTTACAACCTAGTCCTAGAATTCTATGTACAATACAAAATAAACCAAGTCCTGTTTAAGAGGAAATGTCCCCTTGACTAGGCAGACTATAAATGTATGTTGCCTTATGTATGAATATTAAATCTTTTTATGAGGAAAAAAAGCATGTTTTCCATTTTGCTCTAGTTTTGAATGGCAGTAAGTTCTAAATTGCATTGATTTATAACTGTTGGAAAAAAAATCAAAAATCAAAGAATTTTTATTGTTATATTTTCTCTAAAGCTAGTTTGAAGTGTTAGTTAAATATTTTTTTTTCAATGGTTATAGCCCAAAATCAAAGATATATCTGTTTTCAATGCACTTTTTTTTTTGGTCACATTTGCCTGACTGTGGATGGACTAGCATTTTGTGCAGCAGGGACATTGGATTTATATTTGCTGAGAATAATCCTGAAGTTTGCTGTGCAGACTAATGTTCCAATCTTGCCACCATACCTTTGTAGTGTCTCTTTTGCATATAAATTCACAGAAGTACTGAATATGTATCATAAGCCTCACATACACTTAGAAGCAAATTTATATATAAGTAATGAAGAGAAAGGATAGATTTTCAGGTTTTGTTGTCAGTTTTATCTGTAGCCTAACTCCCTTCTTTGCAGTCATCTCAGATCTCTCTAATGAATACACAATAAAGGCAGGTCACTGAAAAGTCATCTGCCAGATCACCTACTGATTTGAATGGAAGAAAATGGTTTGGCTCATAAAGTAGTGCTATAAAGTATGAGTCATGGAGATATGATAACAGAGACTGTATTCCAAGCTCTGCTCTAAGTTATTTAAATCAGTGCAGCTGAAATCTCAGTATTGTCTCATTTCAAAAGTCTGTTCCACCACAGTATCAGAACAAAAATTTCGTTTTGAGGTCATCTTCAGTCAGCTTTATTCACATGCATTTTCTGAGATATAACTTTGATACTTAACACTATATAATGGAGAAAGAAATAAAGTAAATGTTCAGATGTGTAAACTTAATGTTCCTCAATATATTTTAACACATTTACATATCCGAGTAAGTATTGACTAGGGTAATAGCATAGATATCATTATGAACCAAGAATAAATGAGATTAAAACCAGACAGATGAATGCAACGTATATCACTAATAAAGTGCATAGGAAGCACTTTTCACATTAATTGTAAAGCTGGTGTTTTTATTTTTATTTATGAATTTGCCTGTTGCATACAGGTAAAAACCTGACAAAAGGAAGGCCTTGTAAAATCATGGCTCAGGCCTGTTACTTTGGCTAAGGAGAAAAGGACTATGGGAAGGTAGTTCGGCTGAACTAGAGGTAGAAAATCAAGTCATATAACCTTTGCATGTTTGTATCGTGGTATATCATGGTTGGCTGAATCATGTCTCTTATGATTTAAAACTATGTAACTGATAAAGGCCTAAGTGCTTAAAAAGGCCTAGTTTTTGCAATAAAGCAGCTCTCCTTTGCACCTGCCTGAGGACTCTCTGTCACTATGGACCCTTGTCCACATTTACTTAAATTTTTAAATGTCTGTTTAACTAGGAACCCATTTTCAATATTCTAAACAAATCCCCAGTAGAAAGGGAAACCGTTTTGAAAGGTTTTAAAATATCAAGCATATGTGTCTCCATTTAAATTACTTCAATCTAAAACTCTAAATTACTTTACATTTTTCTTATGTTAATGCAAATTATCATAAAGCGCTTCTCCCAATACTCATCATATTCACAGATCACTCTATTTCCATAAATTCTATTTTTAAGGGCCACTGTAGTTTCCATGGTATAATTTTTTTCCATATTTTTATTTTTAAATTACAATTAAGTTTACTTCCATTTCTGTCACCATCTCTTTCAACAGTATATTAATTTTGCTATCATTTTACATAGAAGTAAGAATTCTTTGATATTTTCCTCTCTCTTTGCAAAGATATAGGGACTTCTCTTCAAGGCTCAGAGAATGCTATAGATTTGTTGTATTTTTTATGGTACCTTAATAAATACCCATTCTTGATTTGTTACTTGAAAAATTTATTGTCCAACTTCTGTTTTCATTTTGATAGAAGAAAAATCTGTTTGTGTTGACGTTTATGTGAAAACTAGGTAAAGAAAATGCATCTCTTATAAGGCATCATTAAATAGTGTAGTAGGGTTTTGTATTTTCTTTCAATTCTGTTCATTAATTTATATTATGTTCAAACCAGCTACCCAGTGAAATTTTCAAACCCTTATGACCAGCAGGGATTTCAGCAGCTCATAGATGCTACAGCTTTCTGACATTTCCTTTTTCAGAGTTTCAAAAAGCCATTTAGCTGCTCAAGACAATCTCCTGTTTCTTTACAGTTCCTTGTAGCTATGACCAGGGAGATTTCTTCTCACTTACCTGTCAGCACAAATTTAAAGGCAATGACAACAGTAGTGAGACCAGTCCTGCTACACTGGCAATCTTTGGTCTTGCACAGGGCTGTTCATGCTCAACCAGCCCTGAGCTTTCTCCAGTATGGTGCCTTGATTTGACAAATGTGGAAAGAGAGCACAGAGGAAAACAAGGAACAGAAACCTTATGGCACAGCAGGAAATAAAAAAGATTGTCTTGTCTAGACGGGGAATATATAAAGGCTAGGAATGCATCTGGCTACTGTCATCTCAGACAAAGCAGGAAGGACAGACTGAAGAGGTAATGCAAACAAAAGACAATATGAGGTACAAACTGGCCACAAATGAGTTCAGAGATTAAAAAATGTTATCACTCCTAGATCTTACACTTTTACTGTCAGATTTCATTATCAATAAAATTTTCAATGCAGTAACCCCAGGACAACCTCCTGAAGTTTTTTCTTTAGACTGAAGATAATTTTCAGATGGAATTTGTATGTTGTGGTGCTTGAGATAGAGAGGCATTGAACTGGCACTACATGTCTCCTCTGCTTCTGTAATCCAAATAATCTCAACCGAACTCTCCAAAAGGTATAGGATGAACAGAATTTTTTCTGTCATTTCACAGAGCCTTTTAAAAGGTAGATGGTGTGATTTGATAGACTGATCCTCAGTATTGCTGGCGCTGGGAAGATCTGAGTGCCATGAAAATGCTTGCAATGATCACAGACCTGCAGAATTAAGAAGGTCTTCAATTAACTGTGGAAAACAGCTTGTTGTCTTCTTTGGTTTTGTGAACTCTTCCATGCACTTGAAGTCTTATGCAACTTCTTTCTTCCTTCATTCTTGAGGGTAAACAGCACATTAAGCTTTCCTATGTAATTCTCCCCTGTGGTTCATTTGACTCATTCAGTTTACTCTCATTTGAAGTATAACTGCCAAATGAAAACACAATTTTTCATTTGGAGTTTTAGTAGCACCTTGGAAGGGGATTTCAAATTTTTTCTACACCAGTGAGGATGAGGAGTTTTCATTTTTCTCTAACATCTACTTTATAACTCATTTACTTGTCCAGTAAACATCTTGAGAAACGATATCTTAAATGTTTATATAATGCCTAGCACAAACTGCTCCTATATCCAGTTTTAGGTTCTAAGACAACTGAAATACATGTAAAGAGTTTGTGAATGGCTCTCATTTCTATTACTGGTAATGGACAGCATGCTTCAAAGTTATTTAGAAATTTAAAAACTGCCTTTCTCCCCCAAATTTGCTAGAAATTTCCAAGGTCTTACCTCTCCAGTAAGACCTGGCATAACTTTAAAGATAGGCATAGAGTACAGAGAGAAATTATTCCAGCGCACTGGATAAAGACTTGTGCATGCCTGATGTCATGCTTGAGGCAATTTAGGTTTCACAAATTACCATAACATTGTGTATCAGTTTACTTTGTCTCATCTTAGAGCTGCTGTTTTCCATGAAGGAGATGGATAGGCAGAGTGAAAGCTCTGAAACAACATGACAGACTAGAAACAGAATCCATAAGGTTGGAAAAGACCTCCAACATTATCAAGTCCAACCTTTGACTGAACACCACCATGCCAACTAGACCTAGAGCACACATTGCCACATCCTGTTGTTTCTTGAACACCTCCAAGGATGAGGACTTCACCACTTCCCTTAGGCAGCATGTTCCAACTACCATTTCAGTAAAGAAATTCTGCCTGGATCTTCCCTGGTGTAACTTTAAGACTTAGTCCTCTTATCCTTTCATTGGTTGCCTGGGAGAAGAAGCCAAACCTTTCCTTGTTACAACCTCCTTTCAGGTAGTTGTAGAGAGCAATATGTGTTGTGATGTGATTTTATGTTAAATGGGTTGTTCTCTTGCCCACTGTGTTAATAACTTTGTCCTAAGTTGTGTCTCCCCTCTTCTCTGTACAGTTTTTATTGTCTAGATTGCATTCACTTATGTAGCTGTCAATCCTCTTAAACCCTGCCTTTTCTTCCAGACTGTTCTCTATAAATCTCCCAAACTTCAATGCCTTATTAGGTGTTTAGATTGTTATGCTTCTTTATTGGTTTCAGCATTGTAATTCCCACCTTGTTCCCTTCTCCCTATTGGATCCTTGCCCTGAACCTGGCCCCCAAAAGAGTCCCTTAAAGCCTATTGTTGTGCCCCAAGGGACAGACCTTTTAATTTCATTTTTACTTTTACTTAGATATTTTGCTTTTATCTTTTTTGTTTAGAGATTTTTAGGTCCCAGCCTCTGCTCTGCCTTCGAGTTAGGTTGCGTTTTATGTTGCTTTTATAATAAACAAATCTCGAAGCTGCAAGCTGGGCCCATCTCAAATATCTTCTACGCTAATCTGCTGGTGAGTGCCTGGGACACACAGTGCCCCAGGAGAATGTGTCGCACCCGCATAAACAAAGAAGAGTACTGCGGCAAATAAGGTCTCCCCTGAGCCTCCTTTTCTCCAGGCTAAACAGCCCCAGTTTCCTCAGCCACTCCTCATAGGACTTATCCTCTCTCTAAGCCTATGAATTCAGTTTCTCCTGTATTTTGAGATCACTGCATCACCTGAAATAAAGGCGGGACAGGGGTGGTGGCAGGGAGATCATCAATTAACCAAAAATTTAAGAAGAGCCATGTCTTCAATTTTCTTTGAGGTAGTGATATGTGCTTTTGATTTTAAAAAGAAGGAACATTTTACTTAACAAAAGCATCTAGTTATTAATAATGAAGGAAAAATAAGAATTTAATCTTGAAAAAAATGGCTTTGACATTAGTTCTTTAATTTAAATGATTGTAGGTTCTTCATAACAATGTGACTTAAGGACCTATCACAATTCTTATCTTCTAATTTTCTATTTTTTAAGTTTTTGTCACATTATTACTGTTATTTAAAATTAGAAGTTTGCATTTAATTACTTAATAGTTACTCAGTTGTGCAAGATTTGTAAAGATTAATGACAGACTGAAAGAGGCTGATTATCCTTGATATAGTCAAGGTTATATTGCACAGAACCAAAGTGGAATATGAAGTTACAGACCTATTAATTTCCCTCTATTCCCAAACATTGTCACTAAATTTATATATATGTTAGCGTGTATATATGTGTACACATGTACATACGTATAGGCATAAAAATGTTTTCTTCTAGTAGCCGTGCAGTCATCCCAAAAGTGATGACAGTGTAGATTGTTTGCCACATGTGCCCTGTACAAGTAACAGTTCTTTATTCTCACTAGAAAGAGGTGTACAGTAAAAACAGTTAAAATACAAGCTCGTTAATGCTATTACTATGCATAGTGAAGTAGCACCAACATTGTGAAAGAAAAGAATATTTTTATTTAAAATAAAAAAATTATTTTTATTAAAAATAAAAATAACTAAAA
>VWYN01018511.1:56230-107416 GCA_013400075.1 Hippolais icterina
TTAAAAATAAAAATAACTAAAAACTAGTTGATGTGGCTTGAAGTGTTTATAAAGCAAAATTCATCATAGATAAGGGAGCTTTCACATGGTAAAAGCAGCAGAATAGAGTGGAGTTTCACACCTCTGCAGTCTCTCCACTGTCATCTGAGCACCCTGATTAGTACCAAGACTTCCCTCAAGTCACAGGTTTCTCTTTTTCACTCTGTTACATAAAGATCACAGAAGTTCAGGACCTTAAGACTTCAAAAAATCTATTTCTTAATGATTTCAAACAGCAACATCCTATCTATTTCATATGCTCATCGGGCATTGGAAAAAATCTTTCAGTGGGAAAATATCTGCTTTGTGGGACCAGAGAAAGATTTAGAATTGCTAAGCTAAGGTTTAATAAGACAGAGATGGATGTGTACAAGGTTTCTTATTTATAAAGATACTAAAGACAGTCATTTTTCTGTATCATAGTGATTCAATCCTACTGATTTTTTTCATAATATACATAATGTTTATAAGTGAAAGCATGTATATGGTACATATATATAGATATATATGGTAGGTATTGTACTTATATATAGAAACATGCAGTATATGTTCTATTATATGCCATGTATTATACTATAATAATGATACTAATTATATTGCATACAAAAAAATAAAATTGCAAAAAGAAGTACATTTATATCCTAAAGTTTTTTGTTCAGACTCAGATCTCTTTCAGTCATAAAATCTCCCTAACATAGAGTTATTTTTAAGTTTTCAGACTCTCCACTGGAAATTACTTCACTTCTAGAACTGTATTTCACCAATTTAAATATAATACAGACTAATGATTTCATGAGGACTTTTAGGCAGAAAGTAATGACACCTGCCATCAACTTTAGCCAGCTGAATGAAGTATTATACTGCTTTCAATACGAAGCACTTGGAGTGCTCTGCTCCCTTTATCACCATTCTTAAACTTTCTGGATTAAAGGGTTTTATCCTCACTTGTTCCATTTAAAAACAGGTTTTAAAGCTCCTAGTGCAAAATTTATCACTGAAATATTGGAGTTTAACCTTCTTCCACTATTACAACATTAAACAGATATGCTAACACTGAACGTAATTGCAATGAGAGATTGAAGGGAAAAGATCTCTCAGTTCAGACCTGGCACAGACTGACTCTCACAAAGGTATATTTCTGTTAACTTTCCCAGAGACATTCCAGATTAACAGATGTAGAAGTGGTACAGCACATAGGAGATAACTCCTGTCAAACTCAAAGGCTTAACCTCTTGGCTAAAGTGATGTTAATGAAGGAGTCAAACTGAGTGTCTCCTTTTCCACTCTCCTTTCATACCTGTGTTGGGTTAATATAAGAATAATAGTAGTTTATTATTCTTTAATAATATTATTCTTTAAAACAGTGTATGTAGCAGTACACATGGGCAACTACAGCTCTGACTGGCACAGGGATCTCTGGCCTGAAAGGGGTTTTAACTGCGAAGAGAAGGGGTTCAAGGAGCTGAGGGTGCCCCTTGCTGGTTCCCTAGAGCACCCCAGAGCTTTCTCTTCAAAGCTGCTCCAGCAGCCTGGCCCCTGCCCCATGGCTGTGGGGCGTCACCCTGTGGTGATGCAGGGTGCCATGTGTTCTTCTGTCCTCCTCAGGGCAGTTTCTCCAGCCTGTGCTTGCTCCCCTGCAGGGCTGCCCTCCTCCTCCTCAGTGTGAGCTGCCTTACTGTCCTCTCTGAGCTGCAGTGGTGCCCAACTTGGTGAAAGGCCACGTTTTGCAAGGCATTAGTCCTTCTCACAAACCTATGTCAATGTAAGAGTATTCAGAATTTAGACCAGTGCTTCTGCTCAGACTTGTGACCAGCCTATGTTTGGCTGATTGCCTGATTGCTTATGCAAAGATGGTCTGGAATTATGGGGGCAACATTTATTGTGACTTTAAAAGAATTTTTACTTCCATCAGCTCCAACAGAAATGTACCATCTTACAGTGCTACATTTCATTCATACAGAAAAAGAATACTAACTTCTCTGGGGTTTTTTGCACAGTGATTTAATCTTTCAGTTTTCTCAAATAAAAGTTTTCAATAAAAGTGTTGACATGCAGATGATACCACTCTAGACTCCATGTAGATGATGTGTTTAACATGAACAATGGATGCTCATACAGTCACCTTGTGAAGAGTGGACTCCAGCACCACTGGAACAGCAGCACATGTAGAAGTAGCAGCAGTAAGTTTTCCCAGAGTGCAGAACTGAAGAATGCCATTCTCTGCCTTTAGCTGTTCTTAAATACAGCTCCAATATGCTCTCTTACACCTCAGTCCAGCAAAAACTAGATTGTCCCATTTCTGGATCTTTGCTATAGTCAAAAATTGAATGCTTTATTCCAACAGAAACTA
The DNA here is from genome assembly GCA_013400075.1 of Hippolais icterina. Classification (NCBI taxonomy): domain Eukaryota; kingdom Metazoa; phylum Chordata; class Aves; order Passeriformes; family Sylviidae; genus Hippolais; species Hippolais icterina. The sequence continues at coordinate 58,620 of VWYN01018511.1, forward strand.
AAGGAAATTGACCTCAAGGTACAACTACTATTAAACATCAGGTTATGGAAAATGGGTATTGCAAGTGATCAAACAGAGTATAGAGATGTTTTGCTGAATCATGTCTCAAGATTTTTAATCTTAAATGTTCTGTTAATGTTTAATATTAAAACAGTATTTCCACCATCTCTTCCACTCCTGTACAGGAGATGGGCACTGGCAAAGGTTTCTCAGTATATGTCCAGCAGCTAACAAAATAGCTTGTTAGCCCAACAGGCTAAACTGAGAATTCTTTAAAAGGAATATCTTCAGGAATCACTAGCCTTCTGGAAATAGCAGTCATCCTCTATTATATCCCATAAATCACAGCTTCAATGTACTTAATGTTCATCTAAGCTTAGTTTATCACATTTCCTTGGGTTATAGTCTGAAGTGCATCTGCCGTATTTTTAATTTTTTTTAGTGAGTTCCCTAATTTACTGCAGGAATCTCATTGCTTCAGTATGTCATGTATTCTTGGTGTTTTTTTCTGCTCTTTTGCATGCAATTCATCTTCCTGTAGCTCCATTCATGATCTATAAGGCAAATGATTTCAACTGTCAGCTTGCAGTGCCTCACAGATATGCTGAAAATGAACACATGGGAAGCTGAGGTGAAGAAGTAGTCTGTGATTTGCTTGTTTCTGTGCACAATTATAAGCTGTGCACAATTCTTCTCCATTTATATTGAAAGTTGTTGTTCCATCCTCTGGCCCAATAAAGCAAAATATCTGTACGAAGTGTTAGTTTGCTGTTGCGTTGCATGCAGTGTTGAAAATAAACAAAAGAAAACGAGATGTATTTCCTATATATAAAGCTTGCAGGAATATTGCTGTGCTAAATATAGCTGAAGCACAGAGCTCTGGGATATGACAGTCTTAATATGATCACTAAGTTTTAGGGGCTACATCTGAGAGCTGTGTTTAGTTGGAGAGCATATGGGTTGCTATTTCAGATACTACCAGTGACATGACTCTGTGTTTATATATATGTAGAATTAGGTGAAAATGTTTCTTTGTATTTTACAAACATATTTTGAAATTATTGCATGAGTGAGTCCAGAACTATGGGGGAATAGATTCTTCTATCAGAATACACAAAAGCATGTGTATTCATATTCTTGCTTGACCATTTACCAAGATTTCTGTATTAGGTAGACGTTCACCACAAAATTCCCTAATCTTCTTTCAGAGCTATTTAATTATTTTATTTCATAAAATAGTTATATGCTCTTTGAAGTAAGACTAAAAACTTTCTTGTTTCAAATCCCCTCAGAGTGTCTTACCCTCCTTCTGGGTTCTGGACAGAAGGAGTTGTGACTCCTGCCTGATAAACATTTTACTGATGGCACAAAAGCCAACACAGGGTTCTTTTGGGCTGCTTACCTTGTTTGAGTACTTATTGTGAAAAAACCTTTTCCCACTGGTTGTCCTGACCATGATTCTGGTTTTTTTTGCTAATGGTGGTGGTGAGGTTTTTGTTCGTTTTTGATTTGGTTTTTTTTTTTTTTCCCATTCCAGTTCCGAAAAGCAATTTTTCTGAGGATAGAATTTTTTCTACATTAAGACTGGCTTTTATGGCTAGGTAAAGCAATAAAAAGTGCATTACAGAAATGTTGATTTGCCAAAGTTATAACTTTAATACAGTCAGGGAGACTTTCATGGTTTTACATAATTTAGGCAATATATATGTGCAGTACATGTCAAACACTGTTGCATAGATTTGACAGAGGCAATAAGTACCATTCTGATACCATCAATTGCCTGGTGTTTAAAGAGACTATCAGCCACTCATCAGAAAATCTGTCACATAAGATCTGCTATATAGGCCTATATATACCTGTCTGTGCTCATGGGACTTACCTGATTTCTTCAGGGAGACAAACCTTGTCCTTAAAATACAAAAACTTATTAATGCTTTTGTATCAATTTGTATAGAAATACAAATATCAATCTCAAAACTATACTGTGATTGATGTTTATTACATCTGCCTACTGCCAAGCAAAACCCAGAAGTTATTATTTTCTTGAGTGCTTTTCCAATATTATTAAATTACTTGACCATATATTGAATTTAAAAAGTGAAATTCTTTTTTTAGTATATGATGCTAAGATATAGTAATGGATTTAGTTATGATGAAATAAGAATATTCTTCACAACTTTTTATTTTTAATTTGTCTCTTTGTGCCATCATGCCATCTAAAAGTCACTCGTAATAAGTTCTCAGCAGTCTTAACCAACTATTGAACCCCCTGCCAAACTCAAAGATAAATCCTTCTTGTCCCACTGCTCCACGCCTCTAAGAGCTTGTTGAAGAGAGCGATTCAGTTCCTTGTTCTTGGAAATAAAAACTGGGAGAACCCTGTGGTTATCCATTTCTTCTGGTAGCAGCAAGTTAGCCACTCACCTGGACAAGTGCATACAGGAAAAAAAATTGTAAGAATGTTCCATGCAGTATGGTGGGGTGCGTTACAAGGAGTTTAGAGGCAAGGTGTCACAAATCTCCAGGACTCAAAGGTTCACAGTTTTGGACATTTATGAACAATCACATTTGAGCAGTGTTGACAGTGACCAGATTTGTTGAAGCCAAAACACTTGTCAGAAACCATCCAGAGACATCTACAATATTTCCAGCATAAAGGTTTTGATCGAGAACAAACACTCAGCAGAGAAAGGCTTGAGAACGGCATCAAAAGTTTGATCTTTTTAACATGAAGCAAAAATTTTGACACACTTCTAGTTTGAAGTGGCATTTTAAAGGCTTTGTATTCAAGCCAATGCAGAATAAAACAAATCTGGAACTTGAAAATTGTTAGTAAACCAAAACACTATTCTCCAGCAAGCTCTACTTTTTGCTTTTAAATAGAATAACTTTAATGTTTAAAGATATTTAGGTGTAATAACACAAAAGTTGAACATTAATATAGTATTTTCTTATACAATTTGTAACTTTAATATTAATATCAAAAATTTCTTAGAATCTATCATCACTCCATAATTAATCTTTATTTTTTTTAGAAAAAAAACAACCTCTATTGCTTATATTGATGTAACACTAAGAATACATATGCAAGAATATTTTAGAACATTGAACAACAACTCGACCATACAATTTGACACATACATAACCTAAATAATCGCTGCTCAGATAAAAAATTACAGGAGCAATGGTTTGTAATATTCTTTTCTGGTTTTTTAGTCTTTTAGTAGTCTTTTTTAGTTTTATATTGGCTGAAATCCATTTACTGAACTGGGTATTACTAAATCTTTAAAAACTACATCAGAACACTCCCAGCTGAATGTAGCATTTACTCATCATTGATTTCTGTGCAGAGATCATGAAAACACATGCACTGAAAAGATCAGAGTTTCCAAATCATACCTAGAGTATGCAGGTATACAATTAGTGCTAATAGAATGAGAAAGACATTTCAAATGGTTTCTGTATTACCTGTAAAAATGCATTTGAAAAGAAAGGAAATCTCATACAGTCACATTTCCATACATATTTTTTCCTTCTATTTGTCATAATTTCATGCACCTTATTATTAAAAAATTATTACACTTATTACAAAAATTGTAATCATGAACCTCAATTTGAACTTGCAAGAGGGGAATTATTTTATAGGGGAATAATTGGATTCAATTCAATTGAATTGAATTCAAGTGAAACCCTAAGTAGTGCTTTTATTCACATTTATCTTAATGAATTAATTTCCTATTTTTTTTCATCTTGTAAGGGTATCAAGAGTCCTCAATGCATATTGTGGACCTAGTTTCATGGATGCTGCTTAAAAAAAAAAAAACCTACAAAATATGGAGTGATAGTTTGGGAAAATAAAATCTAGAAAGCAGACACAAGCTATGCAATAAACACTTTCTTTTACTGATCTCACCATGTACTTGGTGTTTAATCTTGCTAAAAGGATCACTCGTATAAACTTTACGATTCTATATGAAATGGTTCCATATTTTACTGTATATTTAATTTAGAACCCAAAAGTGTCATTGTAAAGATGCATCAAAGAAATCACGGCTGCAGAGACACTTCAACCAAATGTATGTGAGCAGGATAACCTCAGAGATCAAGATCTGGGCAATTCAAAGATGAAGAGCAGGTGCCATGAATCTGCTAATATCCAAGAGCAGGAACCACCTTTGCTGACCCTCAGGTCTGCAGGTGAAGTACCATGGAAATTACACAATTACACTGCTTTCTTGGTTGTAAACATGACCACATTTTAACTCACCCAAAACATGTATAAGCTTCTATCAGTTGCTGCTAAAATAAATACTGCCGCAGACAATAAAGTAATATTTCCCACAGGAAAGATACTGAAGACAGTCTGACACTTTTTTTCTTAGCATATTTCAACCTGTGCAAGAAAAGAAGCTAATAAAAGACTCTAACCTTCAGAAATTAGGAATCAACATGGAAAAATTTGGTGACCCAACGAGTCACAGTGAATGCACTTTAAAACTAGAAAATATTTTACACCGTAGTTGTAAAATTGTTCCTACTATTTTTTTTTTTTTCCTGAGGCAACACTTAGACATAATGGAAACCCTTACATTCTTTTTGGAACTGTTTGATATCAAGTGAAACAAGCTGAATCACAATTTTATTGTTTTTATACATTCTACATTAGAAATCTACATAAAATCATGAATAAGAACAGTTTTTTTCATGCAAACCTGCCTGAGATAGAAGTTTCTCTGCATGTCATTGCTGAATTTTATTTTTTGTACACAAGTTACTTAAGAAAACATTATAATTGTCAGTCTTAGCCATTTATTCATTGCAACACCTAGATACTCATAACAGGATCATACTATAGCAAACAAGCTTTTCCGATCTTGGGAGTTTTGTTGTTCTTAGACAGTCTGGTTAATAGATATTTATGCTTAATGTAAAGTTGAGGTCTTTAAACAATTAGTAGAAGAGATTCAGTATTTTAATGATTGATCTTATCTTATTTTAGAAAAATAAGACGATAGATATCAGCAATTTTTCCAGATAGTTTGTTTATAAGTGCATTTTCAGGATAGGAAACCATTTGTTTATAAAGGTTTTGAATGAAAATAGTTTCACTAAGAAACAAAAATTGGAATACAATTCATAACATTTATCAAAAGGTTTGTAAGAATTCCTGTACTGACATTTTAAAATTTTTAATTTTTTCAAAAATATGAATGCATGAAGAGATGTAATGACACAAACAATAAATACACTTAATATATAGAGCCAGATCTATCTTTCAGTCTAAAATTTCTGTGGCATTGAAGTGAACTTTTAGCCCTCATAGTAATTTTATAAAAGGTAAACAGTTGAATTATATATTTATATACCCTTATTCACAAGCAGCAAATTCTCAATATTGTTGTTTGTCATTATACAGAAGACAAAAACTAAGATCTCTTTAATATATCTCTTTAAGTGACCTTTATTCTTGAAAGATTCAGAAAATTTAAAAATAAATTTGATGTATACCAAAGAGACATGGCTATGCAAGATGTGTGTTGCAGAATATGTCCTTCCCCTCTTGTCCTCTGCTCACTTTTCAATTTCTACCAAATGCTTTGTTCTACTCATAAAGAAAGTGAAACAGACAGGGAAAAGGAGAGGGCTAGCCTTGAATTTAAGACACTATTCTGTTAGGATAGCTGTAATGTAGGACATCTGTTTTGTAAGAACAACTAGTTAAAAGCCCAAGACAAGGAACAGGAAAACAAAGAAAAAACATCACACATATAGACTCATGAAGGGAGCAGTAGTTAACGAAATCTGTTAGTAATGAGGTCACAGGTTCAATCCTTGTATGGCCACTCATGCAAGTGTTGGACTTGGCCATTCTTCTGGGTCCCTTCCAACTCAGATTATTCTGTGATTCTGTGAAAAACAGAGTTGCTATATGGGCTGGTAAAGGCCCTAGGCCTCTGGTGGCTTTGGGCTGATCAATCACAAGATTATAATAGGTTAAAAAGGAAATTGAGGTATCCTGGATTTGGTGTGAAAGAGAAAACTTACTAGAGGATATTTGAGGTGGATCCTAGAGAGCCTGAAAAACTTTTTATTAAATGCTTGGAGGGATTGTGGGAATTTGATAAATTTATTATAGACTGCTTAGAAGAAGGATCAAATATAAGAAAAAAAATGGAGAGAGGCTATAGTAAAGGCATGTCTCATGTAAACAAATTGCATTTTCATGAGTCCTGTCTGTGATTGTGGTATGGTCTCTCGTCGCTTCTTGGTAAATTCCTGTCTTTACAGAGATCTGTGTGAGTGCTCATCTTTTTTTGTGTGCGTGTGTGAGATGCTAGCAAACTCAGCTAAGACTAACTGTGGAGTAGTCTGGCTAGGTAGTCTTGGAGCTGGATATGAATGGAAGCAGGCCTGAGCCAGCCTGGGAAAGTTTAAGGGCTTTGTGTCATGTATATGAGCATTATTTGTATACATTTGGTGCATCTAAAGGCACTGCAGTCTTGGCTACACTTACCTGCTACTGGTCAGTCATGTCTACTTTCATGTGTGTGTTGGGGAAATGTGCTCATCTTTACTTGGCTGAATCTTGTACATAGAACAAAAACTTCATATTTCCCATGAGGTCGTGAGGTTCATTCATTTTTTTTAAGGGCCATAATTTAAGTTATCCTTAGAATGGTTGAAATTTTTCTTGAGTTCCTTTTTTTTTTTTAAGTATTACAACTCTGATTTTGCTGAGTTTTTATTTTTCAACATAGCAAGGTATTTCTAGAAGTGCTGCAATGCCATACATAAGGAGGAAAAATGTGGGTTTGGGCTTGCTGTTTCTCTTTTTGTTCAGTGGGGGTTTCTTCAAATTTTTAAATATGATGTGTGTTTCCCTCATTGCAGCTTGTTATTTTCTTGTTATTTTGGGACTGTGGTGTTTCTTTAAAGTAAAATCGAGTTCTTTCCCTTTCCCATTACATTATTTGTAATCTAGTTACTAAGTAGAACCTTCATAAATTTAGGCTTAAGGAGATATATTTTAATATTTTTTCATAAATATTGTTTTGTACAAATGAAATAGAATTCCTTTTCAGAACATAATGAATTGGGTGTTTTTTAAAATCAACATTATATCAAAGGTTCTGTATAAGTTTATATATTTATATGTTCGGAATTTTGCATACATGAGAAACACCAGAAAATTATGTTTGTGGTGACCTATTTTCCTGTTCCCATTTTTCACAGGATTTTGTCCCCTTTATTCTCTTTTTACTACTGATTATTGCAATACAGAGGGATTGTAGTCTGCTGGCAATCACTCACTGATGAAAAGGCGTTGATGGTGTGTGAAATGCACGAGGTTTCTTCCCAGGAATCATTTAAGCAGAAATTGTGTTTCTTCTTTTTATGTTCTGTGACTTACCTATTTTCATACTACTTAGCATTGTACAGAGACTGGTACTTTACCCTCTAACTCTACCTGGTTATTTTGGAGTCTTTTCAACTTGTTTTCACACTTGGACATAGATTGATGTATGTCTGTCAAAACTGATGATATGTATGAAAACTTCATCTTTGACGCTTGTATTGGTGGGTAAGTTCAAATGATTTTACATCATAAATTTGTGAGGCTTCATCTATAAATGTAAGTCTGCTTTGCTGCTATTTAACTCTGGTTTTGCAGAGAAAGAGATCCAAGGCAAAAAACCCCCTTCTCAGAAACAGAGAAGCTGAATGACAATGTTCCTTTTTAAAGTGTTTTTTGACTGAATGTAGGTTACTTTAACCAGAAGCTAACCTGAACTTACGTACAGAGATTAAAAGTTACCATTTCACAATGATATGGTGCTTTAGGTTTTAGTTCCTCAGTGCATGGATGTCTGTCTGCAGAGATGGGTACAAATCGACCCAGATTCCTCTACCCATAACCTGAATTGAACTCACTAAATAGAGCCAGCTTTAAAAAATGTCTGGGTGTCCAAGCACATATATTCTGCTGAGGGGCATATTTGAAAATACCGTAAGTTAAGCTTCAAATGCTTCTCTATGAAAAGGGTAAAACCTATATTTTTTATTGGTTTTTCCTTTAGCCCTTATCTTTTTGCCTTGCACAGAATTACAGACTATTTCTGTGCAATGCCCAATGAAGTCCCAGTTTCATAGGAAACCTCTAAGAACTGCTGAAATGCAAGTAAACCAATTGTTCTGAGAGCTGATGTTCCTGATTTAATTTAAGCAGGTAGGGTAAAGTTGTGAATTCAAGTTCTTAAATTATAGAATGCTTAAAAATTAGTAAAACCAAACATAATTCAAAATGTCCACTGTAGAATATTTCGATATTATTTCTGTTGGTTTTTTCTAGCAAGGGAGCAAATGCTCAGCAGATAAGGAAAAAACCCCTACATTTTATGTATTTTTAAACCCCTGTGTACTTATGTGCCTATATAATACCATAAATTTCTGAATTGTTGATGTGATCTGAAGCATTTGCTTGACTGAGTTCACCTTTTTGCTGCATCTTTCCATTGTTGTCCAGCATTTCATGGAAACAGTGATTTTGACTGCATAAGTCTCTATTGCATCACCATGATTTCTGTCCCAGACAATGTAGATGATCCATAATTCAGACAAATCCAACCCACATAAACCTATTTTTTGTGTGTGTTGCTGTGAAGCATTTTCATGCTGTTCCTAAGATATTGAAATGAATGCTGGATTTTTTCACATTAAAATACACTTATTATTGCCATGTTATACATATGTTGAGTATTTCAATATTGCATAGTGTTTTCTGTTAGTTAATTCCTAGAATGAACTCTTGGTAGAAGTAAGCTGCAGAAATACAGATGTCATATCTGTTAATCTTACTTATTCACTTAAAAATCAAAAGCTTTAAGGACACAGCATCAAGATTTGTACCTAAACAAGTTATATTCTGTCTTGACGTGAATGAAGACTGCATATCATTAACATTCTGAAGTCAGTTACAGTCTATAATCACCATTGTTGCAATTCTAAATTACAGTCCTCACCAACGAAAGACAATTTGAATACAATTGCTTTTTGGTGTAGAGAATTGTAACCTAGGCAATCAGATCATCTCAGAGACTTCCTGTCTGAGTGGTTATAGGCAATACTTTTGAAAGCATACAATAGATTTAGGAGCTTTAGCCTGTTAATTTTCATCAGGATTAGACTCCTAAATCATAAAAATATGTTACCTTAAGTTGCTTTACCACTCGAGACAAGCATCCTGGTGAGTACTTTTGGTCCATTTTTTTTTTTTTTACNAAAAATTAGTCAGGGATTTCTTAGCAGTCTCAAAACAATAGTTTGTGTTGAGTCCATTGAGACTAACCAAGAATTTTTTTACTACAGCATAATAATCCAAACTCAAAACATTTTCTCTGGAAGCAGATGTTTGACTGGCATATTCTAATGTGTTGTTTTATATAGAAATCTAATTAATGTCTAGAACCTTACTTACTTATAAATTTTGCTAATTGCTAGTGAGAGTTCCTCCAATAAATTAACCTTTGTATCTCTCCTTTTGGCAGTAAATGTCTTTAAAAGCAGGATTATAAAAGTTAATTTAATAATATCACAGGAGTTTACATTTAATACTGTCAGAATGGATGAGAAAGCCAGTTTAAAACCACAGAACTCCTTGACTACACCACAACATTTTGGACTAACTTGTTATAGAAGAAATGTATTCTATATATTTTTAAACTACCAGTTCTATTGAATCAATTCAGTTCCTTTTGGGTTATATAATATATTGACATCTAATCTCTGTTGACATATTTAAAACTATTTACTTGAACTGAATGATAGAAAAATATGAAAACCTGTTGTTCTGTAGCATTCAACCTTGCAGGAGAGAGCACAGTGTGTTTTCCACAGTGTAGTAGGATAATCATAAGAGTGAGAAGGGCATTCGTTAACCCTGCTCTGAAAGCATTCTGAAAAAAAGTGTCAACTTGTGTGTAAAAGACTGAAGATAAGAAAATGTGACAACGGAGTTCTCCGGGTAATGTATAACTCTGTAGCAAGAAAAATACTACTAAAATTAAAAAAAAAAGTGTGCAACCCTATGTTTTAGGTCTGTTTAGTTTGCCGAAAAGTACCACAATGTGACTGTTGAAAAACAACCAAACAACAAAACAAAACAAAACAAAACAATATTCTAGTGAAATAACATAGATGCAGAGCAGAGCTTTTCTGCATTTAAGCAGTGATGTCAAAATTACTCTGTGTCTTTTTCTTCCATGGAATACAAGAGACAGTGCTGGATGCCTACTTGCAGGACTCATCCAAGCTGTTTTATTCTGTTGCTTTTCTCTATTGCAACTAAATATTTTAACAGAGTAAGGCAAATTAGGGAGTGAGATATGACAGAATAAAAAAACAAAACACAAACAAAGAAACAGACAAAACCCCTAAAGGATCCAGCCACCCCCAAAATCCCATATCATCTTCAGTACCTCGCTGACCCCAGAAAATTATTTTTCGGGTGTTATTCAGTTCACACTGGTGCATCCCATGATTCATTTCTTTCATAACTCCCTGAGCTCTTGAATAACTTTACCTCATATTTTTCCATAACCACAGCTGCTAAGAACACACAGCATTCCCTAGGAATAAACTTGGGTCAATACCCATGGATGAAAACAGAAGGCAATCCAGCAAAACCATGAATATCAGAAAATTTTCTACTTTTATCTTTCATTCTTTTTGTTCTTGAATTCAGCTAAGAATGCTCTGATTTCAAAGGAGATTTTCCTTTTACACTCTTTTTAACACTGGAAAAACACATGAAACAATTAAAAATAATTCAGAATACATTTCCAGTCCAACCTTGAAACCCAGCTTCACAATAAACTTGAAATATTAGTCTTTAGCTCCAGTTTGAACTAACAAGTGGGCACTGATGTCCTGAGTTATGAACTTAGTTTTTTACAGGGTAATTCCTCAGGAGCTGCAGGAGTTCCTCACTAGAAATGAAGGTTATCCAAAGAAGTGCATGGAATGTCAGCTGGAGATGTGTAAGGAGCCAACCAAAAGCTTATGGGTCAGCTTTAGTGGAAGGGCCACTCAACTAGATGAGACCCCTCAAAAGACAGATAGGAGTGGCCTCATGTCTACAAGCCCTGATCCCCATGGGACATCCTGAAATCTCTTGGAGAGTCAACAAAGCAGGAATTCCTGGAATGCATTGCTGATAACTTCATTCTCCAAATGAGACAGGAGCTATCAAGGAGAGGTGTTATGTTGGACCTTGTTCTCACCTACAAGGAGGTGCTGGTGGGAATGTGAAGTTCAAGGCAGCTTTAGCTGCAGTGACCTTGAAATGGTGAAGTTTGAGATCCTTAGGACAATGAGGAGGGCATACAACATGCTCCTTACCCTGAATTCCAGGAGAGCAGATCTTTGCCTCTTCGGGGATCTGCATGGTAGAATACCATGGAGTAAGACCCTGAAATGAAGACCAGCTGTTTTGTATTCAAAAAGATGGTTTGTATTTAAGGAACACCTTGTCAAAAAAGAAAGACCAATGAAAATGTGGGTTCTATCTATAAGGATACCATGCGCTTGGTTATTCAGGATATGGAGAAGGTTGCGACGTTCAATGACTTTTTGGCCTTGATCTTCACCACCAAGTGCTCCAGCTGCACCACCCAAGTCACAGTTAAGAGGACAATGAAAAGCCACCTGCTGTAAGAAACCAGTTTCGAAACCATCTAAGGTGCACAAGTCTGTGGGACTTGATGAGATTCATTCATGGGTCCTGATGAGGAAACTATCAAGAGAGGCTAAAGCATTATGCACTATATTTGAGAAGTTATGGCAGTCCAGTGAAGTCACTACTGACTGGAAATGAGGAGATATAAGCCCCATTTTTAAAAGGGAAATAAGAAAGATCGGGGCAATTGCTGACTGGTAAGTCTTACCTCTGTGCCTGGTGAGATCATGGTGCAGGCATTTCTGAAAACTACAGTTTACTGTAAGGCCTTAACAGGATAAATGTGTTCTTGCCATAAAACCAAAATATACTCTTTATAATGCCTCCCTCCTTCATATTTCTTATGAAATTTCTTCCAGATATCACAAAGAATTTTCTTCAGTGTAAGATCAAATATTGATTTGTCTTGAACTTGTTTTAAACTTACTCATTAAACTGAAATAAAGATAAGTAACCATCAAAATGGAACAGTTAAAAGTAATTATAACTTAATGCATGATGTCATATCTGTATTGATGCACACGGAGAGACCAGAAAAAAAGTAGATATATAGAAATACTTTCATGTTTTATTTCATATAGATGAATATCTCACCATATTCTCTGAGGAGTTACTAGGTTTTAAGTACTGGCTGTAAATTTTTCCATCCATTAATCCCTTATACTAGCATACCAAGAAATTTAAATATTTAATTTTTTTTAATTTTGTCATGTGATTGAATCATATCCTAATGTTTCCTCCATTTAAAAATATTTGCATGCCATTGGTGCCTTATTGCTAGCAAAAGTCTTCCTTCAGAAATTTGCCAAGCAATGTCTTTAACAGAATGATTCACATTAAAATAAACTCCATGTGAAAGGTTAATTAAGTAACAACTACTTAAAGCTGTGTACCCCACTTCCCAAATCTGCACTGTCTGTATAAGATAAAATGAAAATTGCAAAGTTAAAGCTTTGTCCCAGCTGCTCACTTCTATACAGTTTACCATATGAGCATGTCTAATGTTAAATATGTGCATGATTTAGTGGTACACTAAGTGTTATGATGAAGTAAGATTAATGTTAACATTTCTGAAAACAAATGGAGTCCTGCTTATGTTTAAATGTTTTTCTGGAATTGGGAAGCACTATGGGCATAACCTTCCACTTCTGCGTTATTAAAAAAATATTTTGTTCCATGAAAGAACTTTTTTCCCTAACTAGGAAGAGAAAGAATGGAGCTGACAGACCTTGCATTATGACATGGTAAGAATCTGACTAGTTGTATTTTCACCTCATAACATCAATTCAAAAGCAAAAAATAATTTTACCTTTACTAAACTCAAAAGCCTAACTCTTGTAAAAACTAACTAGATATGCAAGGGACTTAAAAATTCCAGAATATTTTTTTAAATCTTGAATTAAGTTTGCAAACAAAAACAAACTAGACAGGTTTACACTGCTAAATAAAATTTGGCAGTACTTATTTCTTTGTTTTCTCAATGAGTAAGTGATTCCATGAAAGAGCAAGTTTTGGAACAGCCACAAATCTTCATGAATTTATGTTAAATCTGTGAAATCAGTTTGGCTAAAAAAATACGTGAGATATAAAAATAATATGAGGAATAAAAAAGGTAGTGGAAATTGCTTCAGATTTTGCTAGCACCAAAGTATCTGAGGAGGAAAAACTCCAAGCACTCCAAAATAATATTATTAATATTAATAATAATAGGAGGAGGAGGAGTAGCAGCAGCAGCAGCAGCAGCAGCAGCAGTAGTAGTAGTCGTAGTAGTAGTAGTAGTAGTAGTAGTTGTAGTAGTAAAGGATGGGAAGTTTGAAATTAGGCTCAAATTCCCAAAGACAGAAAAGAAAACCATTTGTCCTACATCCCAGAAAAGGGTCACTGGAGTAAAATGAAGATAGTTTGGCCTGGGGTAACCCAAATAATTGTATGCTAGGATACTGCCAGGCCCCTCAGAGCACAATGGCAGGTGAGAATTCAAATTAAGACTCTGGAGGAGGAAGCACATTAACTGGGCCCCTCCCAGGGCTGATCCGGGGGACTCTCAAGCCCTAGTGTTCAGGTGGGAAATCTATCACTAAGAGTCACTGGGGCCAGCTCTTCATGTCGCCTTTGACATTAAGCAAGATTTGGAACCTGAGGGTGGGACACATATTAGGATGCAGAGGAGGAACATTTTGAGATTATACAGGATTTATTACGAGGCATTTAGAGGAGGAACCAAAGGTGGAAAAGGGAGGGATTTTGGAGATTTGGAGTAAAATTGGAGCCAATGAGTAAGTCGAGTGGCCTGAGGAACCAGAGGAATGAGTGAGTCCTTAACAGCGTGAGGCTGCCTGTGTATTGCCAAGGGTGAGAGTACAGGGACATTGACTGTGGGGCCTGGGGTTTGGACCAACTCTGTGTCTTTGTGTGCATGTGCACGTGTGTTTGAACATGTGAGGGTGCCAGTGGCATGTCTGGGACAGCCACATGGCAGATGGAGTGTCTGATCTACCTTGCACGCAGGTTTATATATTTCCACTGAGGGATCCCATCCTGCTCAGCAGGATGGGAGTATTGCTGCTGTGATTGTGTGAATGATCTGGATATTGCTGCTGTGATCTGTGTGGCCAGTCCTGCTTATGTGCATATATGTGGTGCATATGTGTGAAGGGTGTGCATGAACTTCAACCTTGCTTGGACATGGGAACATGGAGCTGCAGCAGTCTCTCCTTACCTGGATCCTTAGTGACTCCCACATTATATATTTTTTCCAACAGATATCTTCATTGTTTATATATACATGTATTCCAAACCAAAAATTTGATTTGATTCAGTACATTATGTTGTGAATTATACGCTAAAGAACTTTTATTTTGGGGAAAGAAAAAGCATCAGTCAAACACATTTTTTGTTCTTTTGTCCTGGAAAATCATTAGGTGTTCTGATGCCACTTATCATTTTCTTTTTATCAGTCTTTTAAATCCATAGATTTGTGGTTAAAGGCAGGTTCTGGAAATTTCACTTGTTGTTTGTAGAGTTTCAATTTTCTTCTTCCATTAAGACACAAATCAATTTATCGAATTTAATTTATCAACTGTGTGCAAAATCCTGTTAATTTAACAAATGAAGACATCGTTTCAGTGTAGCACTGAAGTTGAACATTGCAGATAAGCACTGCAGGTAAACCAATCTAATAACTACTTAATTGTTTATGACAATGTCTTTACCAGACGGCTGCAAGTCCACAACCTACTTTAGTCATAATAATAATAATAATAATAATAATTATTATTATTATTATTATTATTATTATAGTTAATGGAGGAAAAGTGTATTTCTTCAGCAGTTCCAGTGTTTACAAATGGTTCTCAGATGATGTTCTCAAATAAACACAGATCATCCTGCAGTTATTTCTCTATCACCAAGGTTAAATGTCTTTAACAAATTCTTGTGTGAAGAAAGCTCACTTTGTTCAGATTTTTTTTTAGATATTGCATATAAATGTACTTTTCCATTATAAGCCCAAATTTTGGAGCACACATAATTTTACAGAGAAATCGCTTTAGAGAATTTTTTTTCAAGAGAGGCAATTCTTGTTGGTTTTTTTGTCTAGAATATGAGAATTTGCTTTGCTATATTTCATCTACATCAGCCTGGAATGCATTCTGTTTCTCATAGATTTTGGATTTATTTGATAGAGCGCTGCTTTTTTAAGAAAAAAAATCTTAATTCTGCTTCTGCTTACTTGGGACACTGACGTGCATATTTAACTAAGTGACTATTCAAACTTCACATGTATTTTTATGGGAATTGTTTCGAGTTTTGAGGAGGTTTGAATGTCTCTAAACATTGTGAAGTGTTTCGTTTTTAGCTGTGTATGTCACCTCTGGGCTGCCATGTAGGGAGGGGATGACAGTGTGTGACTTAGTGTGAATGTAATAGTTTGACTGTGTTAACTGCTGATAGTGTTTTCACACTCAGTCTAATGATTAAAGAAGACTATAAGGAGTTGGAAGCAAATAGGAGCTTATTTAAACTGCAAATTAATAACTGAGGATAATCTCTTCAGTTATCTCACTATAAAGTTTTTCCAAAGGATTCAAAGAAAGTACATAGTTAGAGACAACTGTAACCTTCAAGAAATGAAGAATTTAACCTAAAATTAAAATGAAAACTGTGAACACAGAGTTGGGAAGGTAAAACAGATGTGGTGAAAATACCACCAAGTTTGGAAAAGGGTTTAAATTTAGGAGAATGAAGATGCCTGATTCCCAAACTGAAAGCTTATGAAGTACATTCACTGTCAAAACAAAATCAGGAGGGCATGAAGTCTTTGTACTTCAGACCAGTGAGTGATCTCATTTTAAAAGGTCCCAGTAATATCTCAAAATCTGATCTCCCTTTCTAGTAAAGCAAGTTTGCTTTTCTTCTGACAATACAGGCAAGTACCCTGGTGTTGCTGCACACGCTACCCTTCCCTTGTGGCTGTCTGCAGTGCCTTGCTCCTTGGTGAAGGGACTGTGCCATCTGCAATTCTTCATGGCCACATTTTCATATGCAATTGCCTTGCAAAGTAGCGGCAAAGGTGATTTTGCATAGCACTTAAAGTATAATAAGCTAAGCCCCTAGATGTTAGAGAATGTGTATTCCCGCGGCTCTGAAATGATGATCATTATGGAGGCAACTGCTTTCAAAATTCTTAAAAATGAGAGGTTGTAAAAAGACAGAATAACATATCTTATACTTCTCACCCTGTCTACAGTATGCACTGTGTAAGCAA
This sequence comes from Hippolais icterina, assembly GCA_013400075.1. Lineage (NCBI taxonomy): Eukaryota > Metazoa > Chordata > Aves > Passeriformes > Sylviidae > Hippolais > Hippolais icterina. The sequence goes on from VWYN01018511.1 coordinate 75,119, forward strand.
ATAGCACATCTGGCAGCTGACATACATTTTTTTCTCTCTTTAATTATACGTATTTTCATGAACAGGAAATGTCTGATTGCAGTATATACATCTAATGACATGAATTTTAAACCAAGCATTTAATACTTTGTCATCAGAAAAGCTTGCATGACTGATTTGTGATGGGTGACACCCCCAAAATACAAGGTCTATTGAAATTTGATCTTACATATCTAAATCTGTTGTCTATGCAGAGGTAGATTTGCAAGTCTTGCAGACATTGACTGCCTGTTTCATACAAATTTAACTCTTTCATCTGCATTTAGAATCTAGTAAAAAAAGGCTTTTTTTTTTTCCTAAGTCTTTTGGGCAACAAAAATGTTAAATTTTGAAATCTAATGCTATTTTCTTTTTAGGTCACATATTCAAACCTCATTGTCTCATGTATTTAGTAGTACTTGAATTATTGATATGTAATAGATAATATTGACTTCATAAAACCTAATTGACCATATAATATAAAAGTTTATAAACCCCTGTATTTATTCACTTATTCTGAATCTTTGAAGAAAAAAAAAATAAATCTTTGACTGGCTTTAGACAGTTTCTGGTACACAAGATGAATGATTTAGAAACAACTTACTTATCCACTCTGTATTGTGTCACATAGGTATATTCTTACATAATGGAAAATTTTAAATACATTGATGTAACAACAAAACTATGTCAGATGATGTGCAGAAGCACTTAATATACGGGTCAGTACTTTGTATTCAACAAAAATAGCAAGGGACAGGAAAATAGTTCCTATTTTTCTGTTGAAGGATAAGTTGCTTCCACTTCATGTGCTGCCATGACTTTTAAGACTTTTTCATGTCTTCTTCTTTTAAGACTTTTAATTTTATAATAAAAATTAAATGATCACTTTAAAAATAGAGGCAATCTTTTTTGAAATGTAAAATTCTAAAGTGAAAGGTCCTTAATCTGTGTTAGTCACTTCAAGAAGTCACTGAACTCTGACTAGGCGCTTAACCCTGGCATCCTTGTGTAAATTCATGCTGATGTCAGTGTTGCTGATGTCAGTGTTACTGATGTCAACTAATACAAGTTTCCAGTAGCAGGGAACATTTTATTAGAAGAGAATTGATTTTTGCTTGAAAAATTAGGACTATCTTATTTCTCTCCATATTTTCAACACATCAAGGACTGAGCAATAAAATTATTATGATTTATAATTTTCATACAATGATAGTAATAACTTTCAGGGTCTGGTTATGTTCTATAAATCATTATTTATTTCTAAAAATGTAATTTTCTTTTCAATTACTGGTAGACATCCCAGTTTTGACTCATGTTCCAGTATCACAACAAATACCAGTCAGTGGAAGATCTTATTTCTCAACCCACTTCAGAAAATCAGAGTCATTAAAGACATTAAATCCACCAGTTGAGTTATTAATATGATTGTTTGATGTAACCAAATTAGGGCATCCAATTCAAAGGCTGGGATGACATTGCTGTCTCTTTATTTTTTTATCAAGCAAATTAACTTCAGTGTTGAAGTTTCTCAGGAAACAAGTCCTCATTTTAAGATATGGCCAGGAACCAAGTACCTCTACTTTTTCAAGATAATTCACCATAATCTTCTTCTCCATTTTTTTCATTTGTTTTTTATTGTTCCTGGCAGTCTTTCCCAATATATTATTCATTTTCTGCAGGTGATCCACATTTGACTAATATCTTATTAATCCTGCATGCTCTAATGGCTCATTGAAATCTTTGTCTCCCTGCAGCACTTGTGCAGCAGCACTTTTGAGAAAATCTTGTGTTACACTGAGGGGAGACTTGAAATAATCTACCTTGTTTTCTCTTTGAAAAATATTAAAGATAGCCAAGGAAGGGGAAGGTAAGGGCAATTGGGAGAGGTAAGAGGAAAAGAAAAGACAAAAGACTATACATTATATAGTTCCATATATGAAGGCCATGTGTATAGCCGTATGTACATATCAGTCATTCTTAGGATGAATGATTACAGGAGTGCTTCAGTGATCTACATTGTGGAGTCAATTTCAGGAAATAGACTGGGGACATTAAATCCTACGTTTTACTGAAAAGAATTCAGAGTTCCAAAACAAATCAAACCAAAGGTCTGTTTACCTCAGTACTCTTTGTATGACCTAATGTTGTACCCTTTTTTTAACAAGCATAAAAGCAAGGCCAAGTGAAGTTTAAGACTTCCTTTGGTATACCCTCTGTTTGCTAACCAAGTTTTGTGACCTGAAAATTTCTCTCAGCCATCCACACTTTGTAGTGATCAATACATTCTCCTAATTGAATAAGTTTAAACTATTTTTAATCAATTTATATTGCTGGTATCAAAAAGACCTTTTGGCAAAGAGCTTCACAGTTTTATTAAGAATTGTATCCAAATGGGTTCTACTTTTCTTAAATTCTGTTACTGAATTATTTCATTGAATGACAGAATAGAATAGAATAGAATAGAATATTTTACTTGGAATGAACCTAAAATAATGATTTAGTCCAATTGCCTGACCAAGTCAGGGTTCACTAAAATTAAAGCATATTATCAAAAGCATGCTCCAAGTACCTTTTAAAGAGTGACAGGCTTGGAACATTGTTCACCTCCCCAGGAAACCTGTTCCAGTGTTTGACTACCTCAGTCAATCTCAGTAAAAAAATGCTTCCTAATGTCCAGATTAAGTCTCTAGTGAAGTTTTGAACCATTTCCAGACTTCTCTGGATGATAGAGAGAAGAGAGCAGCACCTCTTTTTCCACATACCCTCCTCAGGAAGCAGTAAGGTCATCCCCCAGCCTTCTTTTCTCTAAACTAGAAAAATCCACAGTCCTTAGCTACTCCTTATAGGACATTCCTTCCATCCCTGTCACCTGCTTTGCTGACCTCCTCCAGACATGTTCAAGGACCCTCACATCCTTCCTTAACTGTGGGGCCCAAAACTGCACAGGGCACTCAAGGTGGGGCTGCACCAACACTGAAAACCGTGGAATGGTATCTTCTGACTGGCTGGGGTTGTGGAGTTTGATGCATGCCACAGCGGGATTTGCTTGCTGTCAGACTATATTCCCATATCCCTTTCTGTACAGCTGCTCTCCAGCCACTCACCTCCCAATTCATACTTGTGCTGGGCATTACTCTGTCCAAGGTGCAGGGCCCAGCATTTTGACTTTTTAAATTTCATCCCATTAATCATTGCCCAATACTCCAACCAAACTAGATCCCACAGACTAATTTTCCTCATCAGGTCAGAGTGATCTCATCAGGCCCCAACATATTTTGTCTTTTGAAGACTCTTCTGTGGTTTAGAAATCCAAAGTCTTGGCACAGACATCAGTCCTGTTGTCAGATAATGGTATAATAGTCTCACATGCTTCTAAGGCCTACCCCCCATTTGTGTGAGGATTGAAGACATTACCTATGATCGCAAATTTTTAGTACTATTATCAGGACTCTGAAGTTCCTTTTGATTGACCTCAGATTTTCAGCTGTAACATCATTTGTATACATGTGAAAGAGTTTGCATTCTGATAAAAAAATTATTTCCCACACCACTTATGTATATCACAAGTTGTTTCACAGTTCTCTGTTCTACTTTCCAAGAAAAAATCTTTAACCTTTCATATATGTGATTATTCAGCTTAGGGAATTCAACAGTGAGTTTTCTGTTCCTTTCTTAATATTTAATTCTTTACATAACTTGGTAAATTAAGCCAGGAATGACAAGAACTAATCATCCCATACTTCTTATTCAGAATACTTTAACAGCAGAATATGAAAAGGTCTCTGACACATTTCTGCATTGTGTCCTAATTGCTGAGTTATTTGTGTGTTTAAATAATCACAGAATCATAGAATGGTTTGGGTTGAAAGGGACCTTAAAGATCATCCAGTCCCAATGCCCTTGTCATGGGCAGGGACACCTTCACTAAACCAAGTTACTCAGAGCCCAATCCAGTCTGGTCTTGAACATCTCCAGGGATGAGGAGTCCCCAACCTTTCTGAGCAATCTGTTCCAGTGTCTCACCAACTTCACAATAAAGAATTTTTATCTTAATGTCTAATCTAAAGCTACTCTCTTTTGGTTTAAAGCCAGTGTCCCTTGACTGCCACTGCACATCCTTGTAAAAAGTCTGTCCCTATCTTCCTTGTCATTCCTGTTTAGGAACTGAAAGACAAAAAATAGTTCTCCCTGAAACCTTGTCTTCTCCAGGTGGAACAACCCCAGTTCTCTCAGCTTGTTTCTGTAAGTGATCCAGCTCTCAGGACTTTTTCTAAAAGGTCTTTCTTGTGTTAGGAGCCTGGTTTTGGTAGTGGATGGGCTACAGGGGTGGTTTCTGTGAGAAGCTGCCAGAAGCTTCCCCACGTCCAACAAAGCCAATGCCAGCTGGCTCCAGGATGGACCCACCAATGGCCAAGGCTGAGCCAATCAGGAATCATAGTAATGACTCTGTAATAACATACTTAAGAAGCAAAAAAACAACAAAAAAAACCCCACCACAAACAAACAAAAAACCCAAAACAAACAAACCAAAACAAACAAACCAAAACAAACCCAAAAAACCCCTTGTTGTGCAGATGTAACTGTGGCCAGGGAATAGCAAAGTGAAAACATGTGAGAGAAAAAACTCTGCAGATGCCCAGACCAGTAGAGCAGGAGGAGCAGGAGGTGCTCCAGGTGCCAGAGCAGAGATTTCTGTGCAGCCTATGGTGCAGATCATGGTGAAGCAGTTGTGCCCCTGCAGCCCATGGAGGACCATGATCATCCATAGATCCACCCACAGCCCATGAAGGACACCCACACCCAAAGGTAAATACCACGTGAATTCCCTGTGAACCCATGGGAAACCCATGATGAAGCAAGCTCCTTCCAGGGGCATGAAGACCCATGGAGAAGGTAACCCATGTAGGATTAGGTTTCCTGGTAGAACTTGTGGAGAGACCCTCATTGGAGTGGGCTGTGCCTGAAGGAAGAGTGACCCATATTGCAGAAGTTTGTGGAGAGCTGTTGCCCGTGGGATGGACTCATGCTAAAGAAGTTCATGAATTATCTTCCATGGGAGAGACTCCACATTGGAGCAGGGAAAGAACTCTCCCTGAGCAGCGACAGCAACTTGTGATGAAGTGAACATAGCCCACATTCCCCATTTCCCTGCACTACTGGGGGCGAGAAGGTACAGATGGAAATGAGAGAGATATGGGAGGAAAAAGTGTTTTTAACATTTGGGTTCACTTCTCATTATCCTGCTCTGATTTTGTTTGTAATAGTATCAGTTCAGATCCCTGAGTGAAGCCTGTTTTGCCTGTACTGGTATTTGGTGAGTTCTATCTCTCTGTGCTTATCTCAACACTCTCTCAACTTTGTCTCTTCTGTCCAGTTGCAAGGCAGAGTGATAGAGTGGCTTTGGTGGGTGCCTGGCACCCAGTCAGTGTCAATCCACCCCAGGGTCCCAGAGCTGGACACAGTACTCCAACTGGGGTCTCACAAGAGTAAGAGGGAGGGAATCATGTTCCTTGACCTGCAGGCCAAGCTTCTGATACAGCTCAAGATGTGATTGGTCTTCTGGGTTTCGAACACACATTGCCAACCCATGTTGAGTTTTCATCCACAAATACCCTGAAGTCTTTTTCCCAGAGCTAGTCTTGATCCATTCTTTGTCCGGACTATGTTTGTCCTTGTGACTGCCCTGGCCCATGTACAGGATCTTGCAATTGGCCTTGTTGAACTCTGTGAGGTTCACACATGCCCACCTCATAGGCCTGTCAAATTCCCTCTCAAGACTGTCAAGGTCTGTCTGGATGGCACTAGTGTCATCGGAAAACTTGCTGAGGGTACACTCATGGATGCTATCCATGTCACCAAGAAAGATGTTAAAAAGTACCAGTCCCAAAACTGACCCCTAAGGAACACTCCTCATCACTGGTCTCCACTTGGCCATCGAGATGTTGAGTAAAAACATCCATTGAATTTTTTATCCACCAATTTTTCCATCCATCATATCCATGTCTCTCCAGTTTAGAGGCAAGGATATCATGTGGGACAATGTCAAGCGCTTTGCACAAGTCCAAGTAGAGGATGTCAATTGCCCTTCCCTTTTCCACCACTGCAGTAACTTCAAACATGTCAGGCATTATTTACCCCTGGTGAAGCCGTGTTGTCACCAATCAACTAATTATTTTCTGTGTGCCTTAGCACACCTTTCCAGGAGGAGCTACTCAATGATCTTGCCAGGCACTGAGACCTGTAGTTACCTGGGTCTTCCTTATTTCCCTTTTAAAATGTTTATAGGGAAAGTATGGTTTAAACATAAATAAAATATAAAAGTGTTTTGCTAAAACTTGATTCTATGTGAACACTAGCATCTTTGATGAAATCATAAAAAAGTATTTTCTCCCATTTAATTTCATTACCAATTCTTGTGTAGTGAATTATAATCTAATTTTTGGATGTCTAACTCATTGCTTTCAAAAAACTCAAAATTGTAAAAGATCAGAAACATAATTTAAGGTCAACCTCTGCTAATTCTAGTTCTCTAGCTTGTGCCCAGTGCATAGCGCTGGGAGTCTGATCTCTGCACACTAATCCAAAATCTTGTAGGAGTTAATGAAATCTGATCGCTACATATTATTTTAATGTCTTAGTGGTATGCAACTCATATAATTGATAGCTGTATCAAATAAACCCTGTCACAGACAGTCAGAATGATTTACCTTTGACAAATGTCCCACTTACATGTTCACTAGATTTTGTTTTCTGACTGGAGGTACATCAATTTCCAGCTGGTGACACATAGGGTTTTGGGAATAAAAAGCTGGAGAAATGGTTTGTAGTGCCATCATATGGGTCCTACTGGATATAAGAATGTCAGAGTTAGCTGCTAAAATTGACATTTAGGATGAGAACTGAGTAAGATGGAAATGCCATGAATGGCTCTTTGCCTTTTCTTTCCTTAGAGGAAGAGAAATTGAGCTAGCTGAAGCCTGAAGATCATTCCCTGGACTGTGGTGTTACAAGAAGTATTTGTGGTGTAGCAAACATTTTAGAGTAAAAAAGCACTAAGTGGAAAAAATATCAATGAAATTTCAATGGAAAATGGGTGTTTGTTTTTCTAACCTTTAGGAGAACTGAACTAATTATGCTTAATTGAAGACAAAAAGGCAATTATTAACTTGCACTCTTGACTATTCATACTGCAGAATTATTAGCTCTGTTTTAGACTACTCCAGCTTGCACTAAGTGATGAAACATGAACATTGCTTGGGAGATTTTCAGCATAAATCAATCCCAAAGAGCAAACAACATAAGTCTGAGCCAGGTTTGCCTCCCTGCAGCTCACAGAGAAAAGTTTATACATCCAAATACTTCACCTGTTTTCCTGACATTCCACAGAGCACACTGCAGGCACTATACTTTCACACCTTAAAACTTTAACATGGAGTTAACACTGTTTCAAATAATTTGAGCAGAGGAAAATATATCTAAACCTCTTAAATTTCATGTGGGGTCGCAAAGAAGGTCCCAGTAAATTTCTACGTTTTGAATTCAACAACTTCTCTAAAAAGGTAACCAGACCTAAACAGGAAGACTCTAAGTCAGCCCACACAATTTGGTCTAGGGCCAAGGTCATCCCCTACCTCTCTTCAGTTTAGCATACAAGTTTTAGTATTAAATTTATTCTTATGTTTTATTTGCTTGTTTATACAATTTTTAATCAAGCTTTTAGTCACAATATTCTTTCTCGCTATTCAATTTACTTAAAATAAATGTTCAGAGAATCTAGCAAAAGGGAATCCCTTGTCACTGAGTTATCTTTTCTGCATTCAGGGAAAACCGAATTTCCAGTTACATAAACAATATAACTTTTTAAGGTTTATCATACAAAGTAGGGATATCTTTGTTGCAGTGAACAGTATGAAGTCACTATATTCACATTTGTTGATAACTTTTTCTTACCCTGTATTCCTCTTCAATACTGGTATATTTACTATCATCCCATCTCCAGGAGTCAAATTTTCATGTTTGAAGGTCAAGAGATAGTTAAATAATTTATTTTAGGAAGGAATAATGCATGACAACCTATATTCAAAACTGATGCTGTTGCATGTACTATGAAAAGAAAAAAAATAGTACTAGTTTTTTAATGTTTCTTACCCATTTTATTAAAAATTGTTTATGATAACACAAAGGAAATAAAACAGTCTTGACAGTAAGCAATTTAAAGCTAGAGTGGCTATTCAGAATATGTACTAATATTAGTACATTTCTACTAATATTCTTACTCAGAGCATGGAATTTATCTCACCATCTGGCTATCCAAAATTTGGTTTGAGTTTGTATTTTATTATTTTTTTATTGACAAGTGAAGAAAAAAGGCATTTCCAGAGGATGAATTATTCCATTAGAGGTATATATATATATATATATGTGTGTGTGTGTACAAATGTTATATATGTATATATCTTTTAGAAGTGTCTAGAGGTTCTGTCCTTGGCCTAAAAAAATAAATGAAATAAACTCTAATGTTTGGACAGCTAAAGTGAAGACAACTGAGATTAACCATGGCCTTTAAAATATATATGCTTTCTTTCTTACCCTTATCTTTCTGTTTTATACTTAAACAAAGGAATTTCCCTCATACTCAGGAAAATTGGTAATATTCACTACTATTCACTTCAGTCCATAATGAGAGACCGCCAAAAATTGCAATAATTGAACAGTGAGATACCTCACCTTGTTTCCACTGAAAAATCACACTGTGGGGAAAAAAAATAAATGCACCTATGTGTTTCAGTCCAGACATGGAAATCGTCAAGAGAATCCAATTACCTAAAGAATAAAAACTCAAGACTGACAGCTAAACAAAAATTCACTAATAGGACATAGTAAGCTACATGCAGAGGGGACAGACATCTGAGTTGAAAACACCGTTCTTGGAAATACAACAGATTTTAGAAGACAGATTTTGTACACGCCACAGTATTAGCCTTGGTTCTGGATAAGAATGCCCATCTACTTGGGTAGAACTGTACTATTTCCAAATAATGAGCAGCAGAGTCTGCTGCAGCAGCTTCTGGAGCTCATAGTGGCTGTTTCTCACTATCCACAGCAGTGTGTACATCCTGGCAACTGCCATGGCCACTAGCGCCAGCTCCTTCACCCCACTGGTGCAGCTGAACTGAGAGAGAGGAAAATAACCTTCATCTCTGAATAAAAAGTCTTTGTAGAAGACACTGATTTTGAATGTTTTTTTCTACTGATCTACTGAGTCTATTATTTTAGCTTCCAACAGAGTTCTTAAAATCAAAGTAGTTAATCTCATTTAAAGCAATTCTTTTTAGCTGTTGAAGTCACTCTGTTCTGCTGCATCTTTTATGACCAGATTGCAGTCTGTTCTCTGCAGAGTATGCAGAGAATAAAAATGTATTGGTTTGGGGGTTTTGGATTTGGTTGGATTGTTCTCTTTAATTTAGGGTTTATTTTGCTGGCTTTTTTTACTGGAGGTATATAAGGCTTATAGCTTCACCACAAAAAAAAGTTTAAAAAAGGGAAATAAATACTCAACTACTACATGTTAAAATTGTACTAGAACAGTAGACTACAACGTACATTTTTCATGTCACTGTCTAATTTTTATTATCTATACCATGTTTATTGGAACAAATAAGTCCTTACTGAGGAAAAAAAAAAAATTCATATGACAACTCACTCCCTAATACAGTATTTGCTTAAAATGAGTTTCAGTGGTTGAAGGAACGACACAGCTAATATTTTTATTTTTTAACTGTTTTGGTTTAGTTTCTTGGTTTTTTTCTGGTTTGTTTTTGGTTTGGTTTTTTGTTGTTGTTGTTGTTGTTGTTGTTGTTGTTGTTGTTGTTGTAAATTAGTTTTTTTCTTTAAATTAACCTATGGAAATATTTCTCATATGTTTCATTTTATATCAAGTTAACAGACTGAGCCTCAGATTATGTGCAAAACCCAATTAATTAGATTTTTTTTCTGTAACAGCTGTACCATTTGCTTTTGACCATAACAATTTCCTTTAGAAACTATCCCTGAGTTGTCACTTTTATAATACTATTGAATGATGTTGCGTTCTCCCTTCCTAGCTCTTTTCAGGCCCGGCTAGCAGCTGCAGGGGAGGCTGGGGGCAACATATCTCTGGGTCCCGGGAGGTGGAGCAGGTACAAAAGCCTTACTGGAGCTTCTTGGGGAGCTGTCTCTTAGTTGTGCCAGCTAATAGCAGCACACAGGCAGGCAAGACATGACACGGCTTTGGAGGGTGCTGATCAGATGAGGTTTATTTGGGGTCCCACACCAGGGGGGTGGAGCATGGCTCCCAAAGAATAGGCAAGAAGCAAGAAGGCTAAGGCAAGAGACAGGCCTAGGCCCAGGCCTAGGCTCAGGCCTGGGCCCAGAGTGAGGCCCCAGCCAGGGGCAGAGAGAGAGAGAGAACCTCGTGTATCACCCTAAGAGAGAATTCCTGCCAGAGGGCAGATCCAAGGCTTGGACCAATGGGGTACTGATAGGGGAAGAGAACACATACAACTTAGGGAGATGTTACAACTCGTACATTTTGGGGGTGAACAGAACANGGCCTGGGCCCAGAGTGAGGCCCCAGCCAGGGGCAGAGAGAGAGAGAGAACCTCGTGTATCACCCTAAGAGAGAATTCCTGCCAGAGGGCAGATCCAAGGCTTGGACCAATGGGGTACTGATAGGGGAAGAGAACACATACAACTTAGGGAGATGTTACAACTCGTACATTTTGGGGGTGAACAGAACAATCATTTAGGAAAAATTAATCACCACAGAATGACTACAAAAGAAATGACTTTCCATTAACACTTTTTATCTAACTTTCCAATGCAATTCATAAAGTTAACTTGCAACTCTAAAAACCACTTGAAATTGAGGAAATGTCAGCTTTTGGAGGGTTTTAAAATAGATGAGCTATGACAAATCTCTTGCCCGTTTTCACTGCCTTGTATTCAGACCAATTCTTCTTGAACTTGTACTATGAGATGCTAGAGGAGAAGGGAATAGAAAAGACAGAAAAGGATGCAGTTTTCATAAACGCAAAGTCTGATTTACTGATAGGAAATACTAGTGAAGAGTTCTGTTCTCTATAACTTAGGTATTATAAATCACTATGTGAAATGACATCATACTCTGTACATTTTAAAATCCCATCCAGATATGTGATTTCATTGTGTATGAAGCATTTAATATTTTTTAAATGCTGTAATAAAATTGACTTTAGTCCAGTGACTGTATATTAGAATATTTCCGTATCTTGACACCAGTCTGGAGATTTTCTGTAAATCCATTAGCAATTTCAATAAATTCAGAAGCAAAATATAACAGTTGCATGGTAACAATTTTTAAAAGACAGGTGTTATTTCATATTAAAGTGAGATAAAAAAATATCAGTGTCTTTTCTAATGGTGATGTGAAAGTAATTATATTCAGCAACATCCTTTCAATAATTAAGTTATAAATTTTGCTAATCTTCTTCAGAAAGATGAATATTAAAAACCATTATTCCAAATTATTCTTGCCCAACATGATGAGAAAAAGTATCAGTAGATTTCCCATAATTTCTCATCATCAGAAATTGTAACACTTTCTTGTCAATTCATTATTAATTGCACCTTTAGAATTCAATATTTTGAACAATCAAAAAGAGATTTTTTCATAGTTTATTTTCTCAATAGTCTTGTTAACAATGTTTTTGCCTCCAATTAACTCTTTTGAAATGTCACTCTCATCCAGACTGTGACCTTGAGGGTGGGAGTGTGCTGGTTTGAAAGCAAAACCAGTGAAAGACTCCAAGTCAGAAACACAATTTAATAAGAGGAAAAGAAATAAAAGAAAGTAAAATAAAATAAAAGTATTAGTACAAAAAAAACCACTGACGGAGTCAGAATACATCCTGACACCCTGTTAGGGTGGTAGTAGCAGTCCAGATGAGATGGTCTTGCCAAAGCAGTGATTCCTGTAGAAAAGTCTGGTAGCTCTTGTTTCCTCTGAGAGTCCAGTGGGTAAAAGCTGCCTGTGCTGTCTCAAATCCTGGATTATATCCAGGTGGGAATGCTTGGCTCCTCTCCCTGGGTGGAGCATCTCACAATGGGATGATCTCATTCTATGAGTCATGCAGTGGGTCCTTGATGGCCCATTAAACAGAGATAACTCCCAGAGGGAGTTATCTATGAGTCATGTGGCAAGGCATTGTTAGGCTCGTTAACAGAAGATAAGGAAAACACTGCCCCACCTGGCTTCCAACGGCTCATGGGGATAGAACACAAACTTTGGGTACAATTTACATAGTAACCTAGGACAGGGAGAATCTAGGATGCTGTAGGAGGTGAGAGTAGCACAGCTTAGAGCAAAGCACAAGAAAAGGTCATTATATCTAGTGCATAGTTTAAAATTCACTGCAGTATTGCAGCACCCTGTTAGTGTTCTGTTTGAAACATGACCAAAATCTGTGTTTTAGTTCCAAGCATGCAGTTTAATTTTTGTCATGTTCCAAGTTAAATTACATTAGTAGAGTATTGTAAATAAAGCAGTTTTAACAGAGGAATGAAACTATGACAGCTTTTGTTCTCCCTCTCTCTCCATTACATCATTGGCTCTTCTGTAGTACTGAAAAGCTGGAGTGAAACTGAGCTCTTCAGGATGCCAGCTTCATGAACTCTTCTACTTAAAGTTCAAAAGAACATTCTGGCAAGTGAACAAGTGTTAGTATGTCAGAGAAATGTTAAAAACAACAATAAGAGAGTGGGGAAGGGCAGCATGACAATGTGACACTGCCAGTCTTCATTAGGCTGAATCCTCAGAAGATTTCAAGGTCTGAACTGTGAGATGCACAAATCTGGCCACATGCCTTGAATTTCCCATTGCATGTATTTATAAAATCAGTCCTTTAGCACAGAGTATATATGTTGGAACAATCTGTTAGACTGAATTGGACTTCTGCATCAATAATTCTTAAACTCTCTTCAAAATACCAACCTCACTGAGGGGAAGTGCATCTGCTTATGTGACAAATAGGTCTATACAATCTAACTAGGGGATATTTCTTCTGTCTGAAAAACAAATCAAATTACTTATGTCATCTTAGAAAAATACAAAAAAAAGTTTCTATAATACATAATGACACACTTTGGTCTCTATATGCCATATTTCATATAAATTTAGATAATCATAAATAGAAAATAAATATTTCTTTTTTGTTTGTTTTAATAGGATTGTATTTAGACTTCCTCCAACTAGAAATATCTGCAATGCAGCTGGGATATTTCCACAGCTAGGATGATTCCTGTAAGATAGTCTTCAGCCAGACAGCTTGAACATTGTGGCTGGGAAAGAAGTCCAATCAACATGGATCCAACGATCAAAGTGATGCACTGATTTATTATCAACATATAATTAACCAGCCATCAGTGAACTACAAATTTAGGATAAATATCAGCAGTGCAGGAGATACACCACATTATCAGACAGTTGCAAAATGTTATACACATAAATAAATACCACCAGGCTTCAGTATTTAAAGGATTGCTGCAAAGGAAATGGAAACTCCTTTTACAGAGAGTCACATGAAACAGATGAGGGTTGATGGGTAAAAGTTACTGTGGGACGATTTCTATTGAAAAAAAAGTAAATTTTTAACAAGAGAACAATCAGCCATTCAAATCATCTCCTCAGAGAAGTGATCAATTCCATATCAGTGGACAGTTTTTAAGATCCAGCTGGACAGAATGCTGGGCCATCTTGTCTAGAACCTGCTTTTGTCAAGAAAGATTGGATAGGATGATCCCTGAAGTCCTTTTGTGACAAACTGAAATGATTAATGTCTTAAACATCAGATCAGCAGAGGACTTTTGTTCACTGTAGCAAATGGTGCAAAGAAGCAGCTGCTCATCTGGGGCCTTTAAAGCCCACCCTTCCCTAAATACACCTACTAACTGGAATTTGGTCTGTGAGGGAACTTGAGATAAGATAAAGGTGATGTTATTGTCCAACTATCACAGATCTAAAGAGAAGCAAACAAGGCTGGGGGGAGGAATGTATCCACAAGTGTGAGAGACTGGAATCCTAATGTCAAAATCACAGTGCTAGTTGAGGACCACCACCTCAGGTACAAGCTGGTGTTGTACAAGATAAGGGAAGAGGCTAATAAGAGAGAGATCCTGCAAGGCAAGGCAGGATAATGCTTTTTATCATCCCAAAGTCCTTACACAGATGGCTCAGCTATGAAAACTCCTCTCTGGAGAAATAACAGGACACTGACATGGGAGGCAGCTGTAGCATATTGGGAGGTGTCAAGGAGGACTCCCAAACTGGTCCATCAACATTACATCAGTGTGCAATTCCCTGCCCCAGGAGGGATACCTAGGGGTTTCACATGAACCTGAGCTATTAAAATGCATGAAACTTTGCTCTTTTGTGGACTTCTCTCACCACCCGACAGATCCAGCCTGTTGACCACCACTTCAACAGATATTGAAACTGTAACAACCAAGGCTGGTTGCAAGGTGCACAGGTGGTGAGATCTTTCTGATTTTACCCTTTCCTTCATTTTCCTTATACATTTTCTTCAGTATTACTTTTATGCTTTTATATTGCTATGTTACTTTAGATTACCCTTTCTCACACCATTATGCCACCTCCTTGGAATTCTGTTTAGTCTTGTTTAAAAGAAAAGAATTTCTAACAAGGACACCATGTTTTGTATCAGCGCTTGTGAGACATAAAAAACCCCTGTAGAGTCTTGACAGTACTTCAAGTCTCCAAGTGGGGGGGTAACCAGGACAACTATTCTCCTATTGTATGTACCTGCTAGATATACCAATTAATTAATCTTATAAAAATTATAGAAATTCAATCCTGAGTGTGCACATAGCTATATTCGTGCACCCAAAAGCTTTCATTTAACAATTGCTCTTTATATTACCACTTTAACATTTTTCAGAAAGTCTTTCAGTTCTAGACAACAGGTTACCCTCACCTTCTGGAGTGTCTTGTAACACCTTTTCAACCTGTTTGCTACACCTCCTTTTGTTATTAATTCCAAGCAGGTGCTTCCCCACAACCCTATTCCACGACGGGGGTTGCAGGCCCCCCCTCTTCTGTGTATGTGGTAATCCCTCCTTGCACACACCTGCTTTAGGAAACCTGGGTGCCCTGGCTGCCCTTTCAGGGATGAATGATAGCCCCAAGAGATGAGCTCACATCCCTAGGGTGGTGCTGGAGTATGCCTATGGTGGATGGGTGTGAGATGTGGCAGCAGCTGGGGATGCCTGTGATGTGTCCATGCTGACAAACCCAGGAGGAGTCCACAGTGCTGAGAGGCCACATCTGGCAGGGTCACATTTCCCATTCCTGTCTTCTCCCACCTGTTATGAATCGATGTGTTTTGTTTGGTTTTGCTGATTCCTCTGTTTCAAAAATCTCTGTAACTCCTTGAATAGTTTTTAATACAGTCATTTTCCTCTTTACCATTATCAGTCTGAGATGAAAAACCCCCTCAGGTAGGTTGGTGTCCCACTCAAACACATGGTGACACACATTCCTTTCCTGCTGCTTGCTTTTCCAGGTGTACCATGCAGAGCATGGTGAAACCACCCACCATGAAGCTCAGCATGAAACCTGTCCAAGAATCAGAATAAGTGCTTGGTGGACTGAGCACCTTTTATTAATCAGTGTGTCAGAAACATTTCATACCAGAGGTTTTAATCTTCAGGGCATTTGATTCCATTTACCTGAAATAATTTGTCATGCAATTGCATCTGAACCTTCAAGCACTATATAACACAGACAACTAATATTACATGAAAGCAAAGCTCATACAGAGAGTTTGCTGTGGGTGTAATGCATAATGAGTATGGAAGCTATGAATGAGATTTTCCTTTCAAAACAAATTTTGAATTGTTATTACCTTTTGTATGTTTTATAACTTAACTCTTAGTCTATAGTACACTACTGACTTCAAGAATAATGTAGCCAGTGGGACTAGGGAACTGTTTGTCCTGCTGTACTTGGCACTGGTGAGGGCATACCTCAAATTCTCTGTTCGGTTTTGAGACTCTCACTTCAAGAAACACATTGAGGTGCTGGAGCATGTCTGGAGAAGGGCAACAAAGCTGATGAAATGTCTGAAGCAAATTTTATGAGAAGTGGCTAAGGAAGCTGGGGTTGTTTAGTGCAGAGGAGACTCAGGGGACCTCATTGCTCTCTACGACCGCCTGAGAGGAGGCTGTGGTGAGGTGGGAGTCAGGGTCTTCTGCCATGTCTCAAGTGAAAAGATGAGAGGAAATGGCCTTAAGGTGCAGAAAAAGATGTTCAGATTAGATATTAGAATTTTTTTTCACTGAAAGAGCGGTGAAGCATTGGAATAAGTTGCAAAGGGACATGGTCGAGTATCTGTCTCTGGAAATGTTCAAGTGACATCTATATTTGGTATCTGGGGATATGATTGAGGTGATATGGTGATAAGGTGATTACAGTGGTTCTACAGTTGGATGAGATGATCATGAAGGTCTCTTCCAACCTTGATCATTCTGTGGCTCTGTGAAATCATCATCAAGCTCACATTGTTTGCACAGGTAAATAATGATATACATACCCACCACTTTGTTAAAATTCACGTGCCAAACTTTATAAAGCTGACATACATATGTATAGTCCTCAAAACCAATAATTGTACAAAGAAAGTATTAAAGTAACATACAAAAAATGAAGAAAATATGAAACGTGGGGTATAGAACCTAAGACCTATTCACATTTATACTCTTCAGTAATAAGAAATGGATCACATAAGAACATCCATCTGAACCTAAACCTAGCTGAACATGCTAGAAAGGACAGGACACAGACTGTTCCTACGTTTGTTTAAAACCCTTACCAGTAGGAAAATTTGACCACTTTTTCATGCTGATTGAAAAAATGAAAGTATGACCTGTTAGGGAAGCCTGGTGTGCTCAGGTTACATGGTAACTTTTGTCTCCTCTCTATCCCTAAGCAGAAAGTAGGGCAAAATAAGCCTAGGTCAATTTGTCCTATTTCACATCTGAACATTGTTATAACAAAAAATCTAGTTTTGTACTCAACTAGTTGTTGGTAGGTTATATAAAATCATAGAGTCATTTAGGTTGAAAAAACCTCTAAGATAATTCTAAGTTAGTCTAGCACTGCCAAGTTTTAAGCTGTAATACCTACAACACCAGTATTCTACAACTGCAGGAGTAGATAATGTTAATTGGAATAAATCATTGGAAAAAACCAACAAACACTCACAGATGAAAACTATTGCACATACCTACCTGATATGTTGGTTCTGTTTATTACCGGGAATTCACCTTTGCTTCATGGCCCACTTTTAAAGTAGATGAAAGATGTACTTTACTAATAGCATATATTAAATGTTGGTAAAATACAGTCCTTAGCCACTGTAGAGTCATTAGAATTGCTAAGGTCATCCCATCATTAAACACAGCAGCAAAACCAGGCCAAAAGTAGCAAGTCTGTTGTAATGAATCTTAGCTATTATCATATTTTCACACATAAGAGGCTTTTAGAAGTGTTATTGCTTAGATGCCTGTCCTATTCACTTCTTTTCTCATTGAGTGCCAAGCATATAGGGCTTCATCTGCACATTTAAACAAGGTAAAATAAAAAGAACACTGCTCCACTGCGTGATTATTTAAAAAACAAGTGTACATAGAGTGTTTGCCTTCTAAAAAAGTTTTTCCCTATCACAAATACAAATTCTTCACATAGAAATAACAGTCTACAGCTATAGCATAAATAAATAAATCTTTTACTCAAGTAAAATTTCATACTGGTTTTAGTAAATTTCACTTAGTAACTGCTATGTCAAGAAGATGCTTGGCTCAATGTATCTGGCTTTAATTTCTAGACCTGATATAGGCAAAAAGTAGAATTCTAAGTATTTAAACTCTTTCGGATGACCGGAAGCCTATTCAAGCCGCTACAATCTTGTACATTGACCTGACACATTTCAAGTCAAGTAATCTGTTCTTCAGCTGCCTGCCTGTAAAAAAAATGGAGTAAATTGTGGGGTTTTTATTTCACTGTGGTGATGTGAGGTGGCTTGTTATATGCACAATTAATAAAGTAAATTCAAGACAAAAGTGATTTCAGAACATTACATGAACCAATACATGTACCATATAACCTACATAGCCAACGGAGAGAAATAATACTGACACCCTGATTAGACACAAACAATGCTGCTCCATTTAGATACTGCTACTGCTTCTTGAATGTAGCAAATCTGTATGTGTTCTGAAGCTTGGTGCTATTGCTACCCATGCTGTTAATACGATGGCATTCATAATATCTGTTAAGAACACTGACTGCAAACAATCTCAGTGTACTCAGCAGCAATAATTTATAACATTAGATAAACAAAAAGCATCTGGGTACAAAGGAAGCATGTACATAACCTTTAATTTCTTGCAAAAAGAATAGTTATCTTTTTTTTATAATATTGCAGACTAATGAAATAATTTTCACTGGACAGGGTATAAATAACTTGCTCGCTACCAGCGCCACATCAGTTGGTCTGCCTGCTGTCCTCTTCCATAAGTTCATTAATAGACTTGAGAAAAATCTCAAGATAGCAAGGTCTCAACCAGTATGTGGAAATGGTCAATTTACCATATGGTGAGTGAACTTTATGAAAACCAATTTTTTTACTTGGTCAAAGATCATCTACCAATTGTAAAATAAGGTAAAATAGTAAAACTGAGTAAAATTTTATACAGAAATTCTCATCATTTGCTATTTCATCTTCATTTTTTTTCAGCCTTCCAAACATGCAGACAGAATTGTGCAGAGGTTTTTCTCTTCTTTCACAGCTTCATAGAGTTTTATGTCCCTTATATGATATTGTACTCTTCCATCAGGATAAGATTTCCATCTACATTTGCTGATTCAACCACTACATTTATTCAATGAGATTTTTTTCTGGATCTTATGAAGTATGGAGGTCTGGAATCTCAAGATCATCTGATCCTGGCCGTAGTGAGTCCCAGATAGAATGGTACTGTTAGAAACTACTCAACCTGATGCTTCGGCGAGGTATCCAGCCTCAGGCAAACTTAGCAAGCAGCTATTAGTGAATTCAGCTCTTAGTAGCAGTGAATTTTAGCTTGCAGTGAGATTCAGCTTTTGCTTGCTAAGTGCCTTGGCAGACACAGGGAGAGAGAGGAGACAGCTGTGTAGAATTCCTCAGAGGTGTCCTTTTATTTGCATTCTCTGCAAAGGTGTCCAGGGACAGCTCTTCTGACTTAACAGGGCAAGATTCAGGGTTTATATAGGGTAGAGGGGTTTTGAAAAGTGGACCAATGGGGGAGCTGGGGTACAATTGTGACCTATAGTCTTACAGAGAGATAAGAGGGATCCAAGGGCACCAAGGGGTTTCTTTTTGGCCATTCATAGTGACTTGCATTTTCTTATCTCAGGCCACTGACTGCCAGGGAGGCCTCACAGGCTCTGTGGCTGCAACAATGAAGTGTGATGACAATGTATTCTCAGAGAAAGCCTAAAACATTAATTGGGAAAAATTATTTCTGAATTGAATCTGATCAAATAATCTAAGATGTAGCTTTTCTCTTTGTCCCAAAATGAGTTCTGTAATACTTTCCTCAGCACTAACAACAGCCTTAGAAAAGTGTTGTTATCTGTAGAAACCAGATAACTGGTTTTATCACAATCCTTAACAAATGTTTCTATAACTTCAGCAGACTGATAATACAATGTTGATCCAACCAGCTAACACACCCGATTTCACAATTCCTGAGGAATGAATAAAGAAACATCCATTCATTTTCTGCAGAAAAGATATGCATCATTATGCAAACATCATGTTTTACTAGACAGTATTTCATGTTTTGGATTAATCAATTATTATGGTATAACATTATTACTACTTATAAAGCATTTGCAGACTCTTGCAGAAACAGGCACTGGTGAGCTGCTACACGTGATGATCTGAAGGTATATCTCAGATCAAAACCTATTTTTTAACTAAAAAAAATCTATCTTTAATAAGACAAGCTAAGTAAAATTGTGTTTTACAGATTAAATAGGCCTATTTTACAATTAACAAAAAGTAAAATTGTTAAATCAAGCCACATATCTAATCAGTAACCAAGTGAAGAACAGTATAATTTGAATTTTCTCTTGTGCATGTCAGGTCCTCTACCCTGGCTGCTTTGCAAGGGATATGATCATAGCACTAGATCCTAGCTTCCGACAGGAAAACATTCATACTCTTTGAGCTCTGGAAGTCTTCTCATTCATTTCCTTCTGTTGGTCGAAATGTCAGTTGCCATACACTCATCTAACTCTGGAAAAAGTAAAGATAAAACAGTTCTCTTAAAAGTCTAATATTCACTCATCTAACTCTGGAAAAAGTAAAGATAAAACAGTTCTCTTAAAAGTCTAATATGGATGAATAGCTCTCAAATGTTCTAAAAGACTTGTAAGTGGGTTTATATATAGGAATACACAGAAAATTGGAGGCTACTATGATGAGTATTCAAAAATATTCTACCACTTTTCCAGACTAATATTCATTAATAGCACACTTTGTGAATGGGTAGGTTGCTCATTATCAGTTGCTGTTACTGAATATTCACAAATTATTGCTTAACAATCTTATTCTACATTATCTGTGAGTGCAGCATATTAGGATATTGCAATACATAGGAGCACTCTGGAGATGATGTTGTGCATGATGATCTCTTTAGTCTTTGATGCTCTTAGCCAAGGTGAAGATGGTTCAGTCTGAGAGGTCCTTCATGAAGGAAGCTGAAATCCATTTGAGTGACACCTTTCTTTCCCATCTTTCCTCTCTCATCACTGGTGAGTTTACACTCATCTCCCTTCCCAGAGGGAAAATTATCTCATTGTTTCCTCACATAATTCATAATTCATATTGTTTCAGAAACAGAGACTTGTTCTGTTTCTGCAACCCAATGTCTTCTTTGTCCTGTGAATTACTTGGGTTTCTTTGGGCATCTTTCCTGCTTGTTTTGCACTTTTTGTTTGTTATTTAACACGTTCTTTTTCTACTTATACATGTATTTCTGTGCTCTAGTTGTGTAACTGTCCCACAAGTGACTGTTTGCCTCTTTAATTTTTAAAATATTATATTACATTAAATATATTTATACATTTAAGAGGTGGAAAAAGATGATTAATTAAGAAAACAACAATCTACTGTCTTTCCCATGCTAACAGGCAGTAACAATTAGCCTCAAAAATTGTGTCTGAAATCCTTAGAATCAATGAAGCAAGAAAAAAGAGAAGTGGGATTATTGTCTAGGACTGTAGCAGTGTAGCCTGATAGCTACTTATGAAGAAGAAGAATCTAATTCTCCTAGACCCATCAATCTAACATGAACAGAAACTGGAGAGCTTTGCTGAGAGGATAGTTTGGACAAATCAACAAGAAAATGAGAGAAGCACTACATAATACATAATACATAATACATAATACATAATACATAATACATAATACATAATACATAATATATTACATTCTTGTGTGGGCCTAATAACTGAACTCTCCCATAATTTTTGCCAATGCCTTTGTGATACCTTGGTGACCCTAAGATTATCTCTTCTTAATAAGGCATACTAGATATTGCTTAAAACCTCAATACAGGTTTTTACTTTATACATCAATAAGCATTTTATTGCAATAGATTTGTAATTAAAGATTTAATAGCAAAACTACAGGGGAGGGATGGATTTTTTAAGTGTATACCACTTATACATTCACATACACTCACTCATTTCATACATTCACTCTATATGTGAATATATGAAACTTCTATCCCACTGCCTGAATTACTGCTATTTCAAAATAATGCCAAAAGTAGGAAGTCAACATTGTCCCTCAATAATAACAAGGGTCAGTAGGAAAACAGGCAAAGATGAACTTGTTGGAAGGAAGACATTTTACCTGTGGTAAAATTTCCTAAGAAGACAAATGCATAATTCAGGAACACTAGAGTGTAAGTGAAAATTTACCACTATATCAGAAAGTATATGCATATGACCAGTATCAATATCTCAGGGATCATTCACTTGGCAGTGAAGCCAGAGAACGTAAGCTGCTGTTAAATGGAAGAAAGTATTTTAAAACCAAAGCTTGTCTGCTGCTGTTTTTCATTGCCCATGTGGCACTGGTAAAAACTGGGATTATAACAGGATTACACAGCAGGATAGGCAGAGGAACACTGGTGATTCTGCTTTCTCATAATTAATTGAAAGAGTCACTGTGATTTTCTGGGCACAGGA
This sequence comes from Hippolais icterina, assembly GCA_013400075.1. Classification (NCBI taxonomy): domain Eukaryota; kingdom Metazoa; phylum Chordata; class Aves; order Passeriformes; family Sylviidae; genus Hippolais; species Hippolais icterina. The sequence goes on from VWYN01018511.1 coordinate 97,473, forward strand.
AGAAGAATATTTTTCTTGCAGGCTGCCCCTCTCCCTAACCCACAACTGCCTATGATTTTGCCTATCTCTACTCTTTACAGAAAAGGCTGCTGGTTCCAGCAGTGGATGCACAGTCTTGACTGCCAGGTAGAAACAATCAGAAAATCAATCATAGCCAATTAATCTCTTTTGGACATTTCTGAGCTTAGAGATTATTTTAACAGAGAAGGAGATTTGTTTACAGTCTCCAGGCTTTTCTAGTTCTGGGAAACAAGCTGTGTGCCACAGCCTTTAAAAATCACTACTATATATTTATGAAATAATAAAAAAAACCAGTATCTAACTAAATGTAAATCAGAAAGTTCTGGATTCCATCCTAGCTTTCAGATTTTATGATGGATGATGACTGCTTCCTTTATTAAAAGCCATCCCTCCTTTCTCTAAATCACTTACCTCTCTTTGTTGGTGGACAGTTGCAGCTGGACAGGCAATGCAACAATTTTGCACCTGATGTTGGACATTCATCTTTTTACATAGTTTCTTGTCACTTGTTCTGCCAAAATCTTTAGCAGAACAAATTTTCCAAGATTATCCTGTTATAAAACCTTGAGCAAAACCAAAGGTGGCTGAGGAAGAAAAGAGTTGGGTTGAAACAGATATTAAGAAAGCTTTAGCTTGCAATTTTTTGATTTATTAGGAGACTATCAATTTCTGATCCTTCTTTTTCAATAAATTTGATTTCTGCCTTTCCTTGGAAACAGGATACATTTGTTTGGGGTTGTTGGTTTTGTGTTGGTTTGTGGGTTGGTTTTTTTGGTGTGTTTTTTTTTTTTTTTTTTTTGGGGGGGGGGGTTTTTTTTTTTTTTTTTTTTGGGGGGGGGGGTTTTTTTTTTTTTTTTTTTTGGGGGGGGGGGTTTTTTTTTTTTTTTTTTTTGGGGGGGGGGGTTTTTTTTTTTTTTTTTTTTGGGGGGGGGGTGTTTTGTTTGGTTTTTTTTTTTTTTTTGCCAATCTAGAAATATAAATCTATCAGAAGGAAAACCTTTTCAATTGAATTTTGAATCACACTTTGAACTGCTTCAGACATAAAATAGAGGACAATTAATTTCAGCTTGGATTTAAGGCTTTACTTTTTCTCTGACAGGCTGTCCAACCAGCACTTTCCTTTTAACATCGGATGCAATACTGTTAATTCAAAGGACCGTATTCAAGACAGATATATATTTCAGCAAGAGATTACTTGCATTACTCATGGCAAATTAGTGAAACAAAGATTTTTAAACATATAATTTAGTTTTCATTATTTAAACTATTGATTCACTTTTAGCATATCATCAATCTTGGACAACAAACCCCTGGTGATCAATTTTGTAATTTTTCATAATAATCTTTTTCTTGCTCAGTGTTTGTGCTCCTTTTTCCTATTATGTTAGACATGAACTGACAGAATGTTGTATGTTGTATTTATTTTTAATAAAAATTTTATTAATGTTGTAATAATTTTTAATAAAAATTTTAGTGTTTTGCAAGATGATGGACAAAATATATTATCAAGATTATGACACAATTACCTAAGGGCACAGCAAAATTTTAAAGTAAATCTGCTGACACTTTTTAGAGTGTTCTTTCAGGACTTGAGAAAACAAAGTATCAGTCCTGAAATAAAGTTGTTTTCTATTCACTACACTATTCTGTTATAAATTCTCACTTTGTTGGTTTGGCTGTCAAAAATTTTGGAATCAGCCAAATGTTCTCCTCAACATGCTCTAAATCCAGTATCACATTTTGAAATAAATATGGCACAAAAAATCTCCTAGCAAAAGGAACAATATCATTATTTTCATATATGCATATGTTTATCTATATCTGTGTTATTACGGATGTGTGAATGTTGGGAATTATCAGACTTGAATGCTTCCTTCAAAACGTAAATTTTTTTCACCAGCAGAAGTCTGAATATGGTACGAATGGAGGAGATTAAATAAGAAGGTAAACTATTGCAGCCTACTTCTTTACCTCTTTCATTTTCCATGAGAATGGAAATGTGAAAACTGTATTGATTCCAGTGCTAAATTTAAAAAACAAAAAAAAATGTAGTTCTTTAAGACTGTGCAATGGAAATAAAGAGATCTCAAAAGCTGACTGGGTAATCTGGTGCAAAGTATGAGTATATCCACTCAGAATTTATTTTGAAGTTAAAGAGAACATATACATAAATCGGGATAGTCAGATTGGATTTCTATTTTGAAAGATTTAGAAGATAATATAGGCCTGCATATAGTCATCCTTCTGTGTACGCTCTGATTTACCATGCAAACTTATGTTATTTACCATGAAAGTCTATCCCAAGCTGTCACATCCTCAGGTTTATGAGAGTTGACAATAAAGTGAAAAACAAAATATTCAGTTACCTTAAAATGATCTATGTATTTACAAATTATGTGTCTTCAGAATGAATTATGGCATTTTATGAAGCTTCTGGAAGATATGTGAGAAGGTTTCTATTTCTTTAATTATGCTACTCCACCCAGCATAGAATAGGCTTCTCCCTCTCCATTTCACAATTCTGCCCAGTCAATTCAAATTCAGGCAAATTAAAAAGTTCTACACTATTCTTAGAACAATGTTTAATTATGTTTTTTAGTAAATTAAACCAAGTGTATCTGAGGTTTCACAAAGAAATTGAATTCTTACTGTAATCTCTGAAATATTAAGCATTTTCCCAAAATTAATGAGGCTGAAATATTTTCATCGCATTATGGGCAGGAGTACTTTCAATAAATTTCATTTATTGTTATGTATGAGTCACAAATTATTATCAAATACAAGTCTTCTATTTTTGATAAAATGTTTGAATGCATCTCATCATAAGCAAATGCATGGTTTTTTACCTGTAGTCCTGAATGTGAATAACATTGGAGGGAAAATAAAATTCTTTATTACATACACAGTAATTTACACAATCATCATGAAAGAAATAATATACTAGTTTAATATATGAATTTATGAGTATATTATTATCACTTTCTCATATTGTGCACCTGTCCGAAGGTGACTTTATGATGCTTGTATCCCCAATCGTCTGTTCTGTTTGTGCTGTATATTGAGTACTGCACCTTTAAGACTGGTTCTAAGAGTGAAGCAGGGCAAGAAGAAGCACCGAGTTTGTTTTGAAAACAGCTCTCACTCGTCTGCATTCCTCTTCAGACAGTTGTTCATCTGAGGCATGGACAATGGTGGAACAGAGATCTCCTATGCTTTTAGTTAGGTTTAGCTAGCTAGGGCAGAGAAGTTCCCTGGACTGTTTTTTTCCCCCTTTTTTGGGGACTGTTTAAACCTGTTCTGGACTGAAAAACGCAGAGGAGCACCGAGAGCTCTCGTACCTGCAGCCCACTGGGGCCTGAACCTCCAGACAGACTGGGACTGGTAAGAGACTGAGTGAGCTGAGCTACACCCATGGCAAGGATTTTCTCAATTTTACCATCTCTCTTCAGAGTGGCGAGAGGTTTTATTGTTTCATATTATTCATTCTTTATGCTTGTGGGCATTTTGTTTGTTAAATAAATAGTTCTTTCCACTTTCCTCCAAGGAAGTTCTTTCCCAGACCAGTTGGGGGAGGGGCCATTTGGGTTTGCTTCCCAGACGAACCCCATTCAGGGGTTTCCTCCCAAATTTGCCTTAAACCAGAACAGTATCTTTTACATATTAAAAACAAACAAACAAGCAAACAATCACCAAAAAAAACCCCAACCAAATGTTTGTGTGATGAAATATTGATATTTTCTTTTAGTATTTCATACATCCAAGTCTCATACATCTATCTTAGGAAAGAGATATGTTTTGCCCCTCTCTTTTTCCCTTACTATATAGTTGCATACATAAACAGGAGGTCACACTAGTAGAAAATTCAACACATTCTACAAATTAATCCAAACCAGATACTTTTAAGGTAAATTGGATACTTAGGATTTTTCATTGGATTACTAATGTAAGTCAAGGTACCATTCCCACAATTTCTTTAAAAAGTACATGACCTCTGTATCTGTTTCAAAATATTTTTTAATGACAGAAAATTAACTTAATTGCTAGGCAAGTTCTTCCATTAATTTACTTTTGTTATCTCAGTTTACTAATTTCAGCTTTAAATATGATATTTTCATGCCTTTTCTTTCTGGATTGTCAGAAAATATTACTATAAAGAAATTACTATCCATTATCAAATTACTGTTTCTCTATCCTTGACAATTAAACTGCCAAAACTGTATATTGTTCCTTTAGGATTAAACTACTGGTGTTAATAATAACTGATAGAAAGAAGCATTAACACTGACAGCTTTACATGGTTGTGTCTGCCTTGGCGACTTTTGCTGTATCAAGGCAAGTCCTGCCTGCTGCTGAAGCTAAAGTCCCTCTTCTTTCCACATATCCTGAGCACAAAAGCAGCAGTAGGTAGAAAAATAGCAACACTATATCACATCTTATAGCTGTGGATAACTATAGACAGTTCGCAGCCTAGGAGTTTTGAAGAGGTGGAGGACACTGTCATGTCTTCCTTTTGCAGTGATTCCTCTTCAAGTGGTACAAGCTTGTATCCCCAATCAAGGGGTACAAGATACCCCTATCACTCTTGTTTCTACTCTGGCACTGTGTCAGCAAGCTAAATATGTCAGCATAACTTTTTCTATGGTCATGTCATGAACTACATCCAAGCACAGATCTGGCTAAAGAACGTCCTCCTGGATAACTGTTACCACGCTGTGGGTCCTGCAAAAATGACAGAAAGCTTCCAAAACAGACATTACAATCTTGATCATAAAGCCTCTTTGCCGTTCTTACTGCTGGTTTACATTCTGAAACCCATGTATTCCTGAGCGCATTGCTGCAGTATTGCTGCATGTAAACACTTCCACTCTCAGAATGCTGGAGAACTCTGACAAACAGCAGCAAGCACGTTTGAGAGAGAGATGCTACTGCAGTCTGTGGTGCTCGGTGGGGTGCTGTTCCCACTGAACGTTGTCTGGTGGATGCCAGCAGTAAGCGCAGCACTGGCTGGATTTCCCGCGCAGCTTGGTGTGATGAAGCCTGCTGATCCATCACAGCCTGTCAGCTCTCCCACAGCATGCCTAATGAGGGGCTCTGAGATAGTGTGGAAGATAGGCTATTCCTTTCCCATCAATTGATCCTTGCACTTCTAGGTGATTTGTCTTTGATGCTTCTTGCAGCATCTTACAAAGCTGCAGGCTAAAAAGCCAACACATTTTTCTTCCTTAACTTAGAGGATGCCTGGAGTCAAACACTAAGACAAATATAATAACAAATTATGTGTACTTAGAAATAATACATTGGACACTAAGCAAAAGAAACAAAGCTTAATATATTTCTGCTGGGATTTCCCTCTTATTTTCCAGTAATAAAGGATTTTAGGAGAATTTTTTTATGAAATGTAAATAAAATAATAATTTTGCAGGTGTCAAAATAACGAGCAAATTGAATGACAATATTTGAAAGAGAAAAGTTAGAAACTAGAACTCAGCCAAAGAGTAATTTGTACGTAGACTTTCTGTTAGGCTTGTAAATTTTATTCTTTATGTGCCTGTGCTGGAAACTGCTACTTTTTTTTCCAAGTAAAAATTAAAAAATAGTTTGACTTACTCTTCCTTCTCAAAATCTGTTCATGCCCAAGCACTAGTAAACTTCAACTTAAATGGAAGGTTCTTCCTTTAAAACTCTTACAGCTGTGGGTATACAAAATTTTTGATAGGAAGAACACTGGTTTAAGAAATAATCTGAACTGGGTAAACCTAAAAAGTATGGAGTGGGAAATATGAATACCTAGCTTAGTTGTCTGATTTGCTCAGAACTTTTAAAATATTTCCTCTAGCCCTTAAAATGCCTCAGTAATACAGTCAAGGAATACTAAAAATGGTACCACTATTTTTTTTCCCATGTATTTTGAAACTGATGGATCTTACTCCCTCTATTTTTACTACATCATCTCCACCAGTGCAACTGCTGCCAGTCCCATGCAGCTGAAATGGTCTCTTTGCCATGTTTTTTCTGTCAGTGTAGGTTCTACAAAACAACTATTCCAGATACCAGCCTCTTCTTCCTCTGCTGTCAGATACCACTTCTCGAAGTCAATTTTGTCTTCTTAAATGCTGCTAGGTTCACTTTTGAAGTGGCATACCTAGGCAGAGGTCAGAGCTTTCATTAGGAAACCCAGAACAGGGCAAGGAATATTGGTAGACCTCATAGTTTCCTATTAAAAATCTTTGTTGCTTTAAGTACTGTGCAGTTTTCATTGGGAGTTCAATAGCCATTAAGTCTATATGATGTTTTAATAAGGTATGAAAAAGTAAGGTTTTAATTGCTAATTAGCAATAAACATTGAAATTTTTGCCTCACTGTTCTCCCCGGGACAAGCCACGCAGGCTCTTTAGCCTGTATAGTCAGCATTTAATTTCAGCTGTTATCTCCTTCCCTTTTCTCACATTTCTTTTCCACCATCCAACTTTTTTTACAGCCTCCAGTTATAAACTGGAAAACTTCCAGCATTGAAATTCTAATAGAGAAAAAATGCTGCAGTGGGGCCAGGAGAAATGGGAAACAGAAATTGAAATAAAAGACTAATGAAGGATAAACATCAACAATCAAAATTCAACCTCAGTTTTAGTAATGACTTTTCAATAAAAGGGGTCTATAGTCTCTGAACTCTGCTCAGTAAATATATGTTAAACAAAAATATATTTTAAAAACCCCAGAAAAAACAATCAAAAAACCAAACAAACCAAAACAAACAAACACAAAACAAAAACCAAAAAACAAACCCACATAAGAAAAACCTCAACTCCAAAACCTGTCAAGAATACTTTTTAAAGTAACAGTATCTTCAGATATAATATGTATAACAAGGCAAACAAACAACAAAAATTACAGCATTAATAGTGAACAGAACCAGGGACCTTGAGGGTGGCTTTGTTCTACAAAACCTGGGGCTGTGCGATCTCTTGGAGCTCCGAAAAGCAACAAGATGGAATGGTGAGGGATCCTGGGCTGGTGGATCGGATATATCAGAAGCTCTGTCGGTGGTCACTGGAAGGGCAGGGTTGTCCTGGCAGGACAGGGCCACAGAGTAGCAGAAAAGCCTCAAAGCAGTGCTGACAAAGCAGTGGCGGTGGGACAGGGCTGGGTCAGCTCCAGCAGGGCAGCAGGAGAAGAGCTCAGGATTCCTGGGCACGTAAGCAGATGATGGTAGTTTTCCTCAGGATTGGACCCAGTGGTGCCAGTGAAACTCCTCCCGCAGCAAGCAGCAGCCTGACCGTCCTCTCTCTGATGCCGAGAGCAAGAGAGCGAAGCTGCCCCCAGCTTTGTCCTTTTCCTGCCCCCAAAACCTTGCGTTACCCTCCTCCTCTGAGAGAAACTCCCAGAGACAAAAGAAAGAGTGTAGCCAGGTGCGATGCTCCATCTTCTTGTCCCACCTGAGTATCTAAAAGTACCCAGTAGTTAGTTGCCTAGCAACTCTTGGGAAAAAATTCTATAGGTAAAAAAAAAAAAAACAAACAAGAAACAAACCTAACCCCCAACAGTATTTTATTTTTATTTTTGTTTTACTTTCAGACACAAAACCATGGTTTAGTTCAAATCTGGAAATAAAATATTTCAAATTATCAAAATTTTCAGCAAAATGCTGGTATTGACTTTCAGCCCACTTTATCAGCTTCTCCTGGATTCTGTTTAAGGAACCTTTTCTCACTCACTCCCTGTTCTTGGTCAAATCACTCAATGTTTCCCAAATTACTGTATTATAGAGTGAATAAAATATTTACTTATTGTTCTTAACTTCCAAAGGGCTTTCTGTGGGTTAATTAGTTAATATTTAACTTTGAAAATCCAAAGTGTTATATTAATGCCAAGTGTTGTTATTATTATTAAACCTATTAAAACCACAATGCATGATCAATTAGATCAAAGGACGTGTAGCTGCAAAGGATCTAATTAAAAGTTGATAAACAGAATTATTGAAAGCAGGTGATCGATATATTGTACTACCTGACACTTAAAGTGCACAGAGACCTATTAGACACCAACATGCCCTATATTCCTCATGTCACAGACTGAACAGCCACAGGTTTGAAAAAAGACAATATTTCCTGTATTTGTTTAAGAGCTTTTTAAGCAGACTGAAAAGCCTTCCTCTACAATATCTACAGGCCTCTATTAAAAGCACAATATGAATGTGGCTAGAAAAATGGAAGAACTATAATAATATAAGATATAAATTATATTTTGAATACTTAGGAGGCCATGCTATTTCCTGTTTCCTAGGTTGCAAATTTAGTGACAGACCTTTTTAGTGACAATAGAAGCTCATCTTATATTACAGCATTTGGGTTAATATTGCCAGAAAATTTTCTTTGTCTAAACCGTGACTTTCTTCTGCTCCAGAGATAATGACATGGAGTATTTAGTTACAGTTCTGAAGTTGAGAAAATATATCAATATCTTTTAGCATTTCTTGTCACACTGATTTTCTGGATACAAATTGAAAGGAGGAAGGATTCTATCTGTAAAAGATGTATTTATAGTGTTCATATTTTGAACTGCATCTATATTGTGTTTTGTACCAAAAAAACAAGCAAATCAAACCCAAAGCATCAGATTACGGCATAATTTGGGATTACACTATTAATTTATTAAGACATTTTACCAGTGGTATTTGAGTGAATGTTTTCAGTGCTAGGTCTTCTGACATCTAAAATACTGGTTGTTGAAGCACTGGTCCTCTTTGGGCTATCGAGCGGACCACAGCATGGCACTGTCCAACATAAGGAAGATAAGCACGTTAGTAGACCTACCAGTAGACCATGCTCTTCTGATCGTTTCACCTATAGGTTAATGTATTAATCTCATGAAACGCTATTTGTTAGAATGAGACAAGGCAACTATTTCTGTTACTAAATAAATCTTTGAGTGGTAGATAAATTGCACAGAATGTCAAGATAATTTATTCTGGTCAGTGGAACTATCAATACTCATATAGCCTTTGCGATGTTCATGACAGGTACTGACTACTCACAACTTCGCTGGAGGTCACCTATTTTAAAAATGTAGTATTTTTTCCCCCAAAATATCCACTGTTATGTAATACCTGTGATAATATAATGATCTATATTTCTTATGTCATTTAACAAAATGCAANNTTATGTCATTTAACAAAATGCAAGGAATCATATTTAGTCCAAATTATTATTATTATTATTATTATTATTATTATTATTATTATTATTGAATGAAGAAAGCACTCTTCAAAAGCAAAAGTGTGTTCACAGAAAGACTCAAGTAATACAGTTTACCAACTGAAATATTCCTGGTTAAACCACCTAATATTTTATGCTACCACTGCAGATTTTTGTCTCCTTTAGTCAGTTTTAAAATGCTCAGGTAAGTGCTCTGCAATGAATCTATTTGAAATAATTCTTTTAAGGAAATTTTTCACCTTCTCTACCCCAGTATTTACCAATAATATTCAGGGTACATATTCTTGCTTCTGCAAAATAAAATTCTGTTCTTTTCTTGGCAAGTGTGATCATATCAGAAACTTCCCTAAGAATCATTATCTTGCCCTTCAATAGCAAGCTGGTTTCTTCTAAAGGAATAGTATTAATAACCATTAACACTGCAGATGCAAATTGCTTGTTTACTTTCTCAATAAAGACAAAGTTTTCTTCAGGCCAAATATGTGGTGAGTTTCTTTGTTGACAATGAGTGTTAAAAAAAATAAAATAAAAGAGAGAAATCTCCAGCAGAACCAGTAAATCTTTCCTGGCTTCCAGCAGCATCAAAATAACAGACTAAGATGAATTGATTCATCATCAGCCAACTGAAAATTCTGCAAGTATTAGTCAAATATTCAGGAAAATCAACAATTTAATATTTCTAAAAAGGTATTTTTATTTTCCTTTTTTTTT
>VWYN01018511.1:107486-123731 GCA_013400075.1 Hippolais icterina
AAAAAGGTTTTTTTTTTTTTTTTTTTTTTTTTTTTTTTTTTTTGTGATAACACTTAAAAAATTTTCAAGACCTTTGAACTTATATCTCACTTTCAGGAGTTTTAATGTTTTTCATTCCAACTACTAATTGAAGAACCTGCATGAAATTGAAGCCAGTTGATAATGTTTCCTTGAAGCATCAGATATTAATGGATCAGATATCAATTAAATTTAGTGGCAGTTTTTTTGTGTGGTGGAAAATCTACTTATGTAACTAAAATCTAGCTACTATTATCTCATTTTCTTTTTCTACATATTTCATGCATGTCCCTTCTCTAAAATCTGGAGGGATTTCTGAAGAAATAAGGGACAGAACTTATCCACTGATCTTGCATTTAAATGATAGTGTTCTGTAGAGTAAAATATAAGGGGGAAAGTCCAGAGTTTAAAGTAAATGTTAACATTTGATAGAAATGACAATTTGAAGGAAATTCTTAAGTTCTGTATGAACCTTCTCAATTAGGCACAGTTTCTTCATTGAAGTTCTTGAAAATAAAATATTCCTCTTAAATGTAATTAAATTTATGTCTCACAATTTTCACTTCCACTGTAGTATTTTTAGTTCTTTCAAATAGGAGAACATATCAGAGTTGGTTACTATTCCTTAGAGCTTAAAGATAGTTGAATTTCTTCCTCGGGTAGAGACTTTTAAAATTTCGGCTAAATCACTGTGAACTTAAATCAACAGCTGATTGAAGCTGAACTTCGCCCAGACATGAAGGAGCTTGACAGAATATGACATGGGAGTCCTGGAGGACATCAAGTTCAATGTGAGCCAGCAATGTTCTCTTACAGATAGAAAATGGTGCATTAGACAAAGTACTGCCAGCAAGTGGCCCTCTATTTCAAAGCGGTGAGGTCCTACCTGGAGTATTGTGTCACATTCTGGAATCTTCCTTGCAAGAGAGACATGGACATGTGGAGACAGTCCAGTGAAGGGCCATAATGATGGTGAATGGATTGGAGTTCCTATACTATGAAGAAAGGCTGAGAGAGAACTGGGACTGCTCAGCCTGGAGAAGTGAAAGAGCATTATAGGTATCATCACTTTATAAATACCTGAAGGACAGTGTAAAGAGGATGGAGTCAGGATCTTTTCAGTGTTGCTCAGTGACAGACCTAGAGGCAATGGACACACAGTCAGATAAGAAGGTTCCCTCTGAACATCAGGAAACTGTTTCATTATGAGAGTGATCAAACACCAGAACAAGTTTTCCAGGGAGGTTCTGAATTATCTCTTCTTGGAAATATTCAAAAACCATCTGGACACGTTCCTGGGAAAATAGCTCTAAGTGGCAAAGCTTGAGCAGAGAGGTTGGATCTGGTGACCTCCAGAGGTCTTTCACAGAATAATCAAGGTTGGAAAAGGTCTTCAAGATGATCTATACCAACTGACAACCCAGAACCACCGTAATCACCCCTAAATCATATCCCCAAGTGCCACATCCAGACATCTCTTGAACACTTCTAGAAAGGATGATCCGCTACCTCCCTGAGCAACTTATTCCAATACCTGAACATCCTTTCAGTGAAAAAATATTAAAATTCTAATATCTGAATCTCATCTTTTTTTCAAGTTAAGGTAATTTCCTCTCATCCTTTCACTTGAGACACAGCAGAGGACACCAACCCCCACTTCACCTCAACCTCCTTTCAGGTAGTTGTAGGGAGCAACCTTTCCAATCTCAACTACCCTGTAATTCTGTGAAAAGGAAATGTGAAGTCTTATACCTGTAATGAAATAGCCCTACACGCTGGCTGAGGGTCAATAATCTGGGAAACAGCTCTGCAGGAAACAAACTCAGGTCCTGTTGAATGATAAGCTGAACATGAGCTAATAATGTGATTTTGCAACAGTGAATTCTACCTGTACCATTGGCTGCATTAATAACAATGGAGCCAACAGGCAAGGGAAGTGAGCCCTCACTTCTTCTTGGCAGCCAGGAGAGCACATCTGAACTGTCATGTCCATGTCTGGGCTCATTTTGAGATACTGACATACCACAGTAAGATACATGGAGGGCAACTAAGCTGGTCATGGCTGGACCGCATGACCTACAAAGAGAAGCTGGGGAAATAGGTTTGTTCAGCCAGACAAGAAGGGTCAGGGGGGACCTTGTTGCTGTTGATTGGAAGATGGAGCCAAGCTCTTCTTGAATGCAAATAATAGTAATAAAAAAAGAGGCAATGAATGCATTCTGGAACAAGATGAAATCACCATCATTAGTAGTGTAAAAGACTCAACGAGACCAAGTCCTGGGCAATGTAATTTAATCAGACCTCCTCTGAGTAATGGGTTTGGACTAGATGACTTTCAGCAGTCCCTTGTAATTGGAGTTTTTCTATGAACCTCTGGTAAGATTTATTTTCTATTATATCAAGACTTATTTTCTGAAGTAACTAAAAAAACCCCAAACTGGGTAAGAATGGGAAAGGTAAGCAAGATAGGAAATAAAATGCAAGTCCTCACATCCATTTTTTGCTACCAGTGGCAGAAGGGACATGGTTTTGTTTATGTCCTGAAAATGGTAAATGAAGGTTGTAAGATCTAGTTTATATGCAAAATTATATGGAAAACATAACACCATAAGTAAAAAAGACTATGTTTGAAATTATCCTACAATTTTAAATGATAAGCATATGTTAAATTATAAACATTTCCTTTTTGAATGAAATATATACTTATTTTTATCCAGTTTAAGGCTGTATGACTTTAGATGTAAAAGTAAAAGAAAAAAATTTGCTTTGATCAAGAGAAATAAAGACAATTACTCTGGGAAGTTCAAATCTCTCCTACCTTGATCCTTTCTCCTGAAATGTTATCAATGCTTAGATAACTCTGATATACAATATACATAAAAAGTTTTGTTAAAGAAAAAGTCATTATAAACTCAAAGACAAAGCAGTAATACAATTTTTGGATATCCCTTTACATTCTTGTTGCACTTGTTTAACATTAATGCCTAGAAAGCATTCTAGTTACAACTGGCAAAGGAAACCATATTTATATTTAATTATTCCAGTGTCTTAAAGATTGAATAGACTCCTAGACACTTCTGAAAAAAACAGCTTATTAGATACATACAGGAAAATCCAAACTGAAAATTCCTGATTGTAATTTCATTTAAGATGAGATATAAGTGTAGCTATTTCATACAGTATATATGTTTTTTCAGATTCTTTCTCCAGAGGAAGAAGAAAATAACATTTTTTTTCCTTTTTTCTCTCTTAGTCATCTTAAGAAAACAATTGTTCCTACTTAATAACTTAGTAGTATCTGAGGAAAATAGGCAAGAAGGAGCTAGACTCATTGATAAGCAGGAAGGACTTATGACAAGAAACAGAAATCCACAGCCAGCTGCGATACAGACAAATTTTGTTATTCTAGATGTGACTATCAGTTTTAGGAAGTAAAACCAGCTGTTGAATTCTCCTGTCCTGTACATTGAGTAAGATACTAGGCACATTTTCTTACATATTATGGTATTGGAATAAATATAAACTCATTAAACAAATGAAATATTGTTTTAATAATTAAAACTGCTGGGGATGTGTCTAGTATTTTTCCAAGCAGTTTAAAAGGATCATTACCCTAAGTGTCATCCAAAAGAAAAGAAATTAGAACACTGTGCTTGATAAAAAATATATACAATCCAGAATACCTCAGGAAAAATGCTGACATATATTTTGAATTCTCTGAAGGAAAGAACTTATGAAAACAGCACTACTACCATGTTGTATTCCTCTGGGGAATGGGTTTTCCCCAGAGATCCCCTGAAGCCTGTGACCATCTAACTCTGATGACGCCAATGACAAAACTACTACTACCTCCAAGAAAGCTGCATTTTCATCTCCTAGTATTTTTTTAGGAGTCTTATCTTCCTGTCATTTGTCAAAATACGCCTGCATGATACCAGTCTTTGTTCCCATTCTAGAAAGCACATGCAAGGGAGAAAGAAGCTTATGTTGTTCTGATAATTTTTTTGCATGCCATACCATACAATGTACAGTTACTTTCAGGTTGTAGACTAGAAGACTGGGGAAAAAAATTCTATGTACTCTTAATAGACTTCATGTAATCATCACTAAGAAACAACATACACTGGGCACTACAGAAAAAAAAAGTTGAAATAAATGTATGAAGATCCTTGAGTATCCAACTCATATTAAATATTTACAGCTGTTATAAATTGTTTAGACTGTGACCTTGATAGTGTAAAAAGTTCCCTAGCAGCTTGCTATCAGGCTTGCATTTTAGTAATGATGTTTATAGAACATTTTATTAAATATATTAAAACTTCTAACAGCCAATTGTAGAGAATGCCTCTGAAAAAAAACCCCATAACACTAAACAGAGCATTACAAATGCATATGGGAAATCCATTAATAAAGAGAACTAGGTATCTGCTTAAATTAAACATTTATCTTTCACTGTTGGGGGCAAAGGTTTATATCCAACACTAATAAGGAGAGCTGAACTATTGGCCTCATCAGTTGTTTGAATAAGCTGTTGCAGAATTAATTTCATGACCTCACTAGCTGTTTGCAAAATATACCTACAACAACATAAGCTATGGTCCTCTGCTATTGATGAAATTATTGATACTAATGGAAAATTCAATCTAAATAATGCAGGACTCAGAGGCAAGAGCCTGTGCAAAATTTTACGTAAACCCATGGAGAGGGCTTTATCATTATACCTATAAAGCTGACTTAGTAGAAACTGAAAAAATGTGATCTTTAAGTGGAGCTTAAACATGAAACTCTGTTCCTGCAAAATTATGAGAAGTACAAAGTCCTTCCCCACCTTAAAATTTCTTTGCAGCATTTTGATTGTACAATGAAAAGATACTGTTTTGAGGTATGTATTCTGTAATATACTAAAATAGGTGAATTTCCCAAAGCAACAGAAAATACCTAAAGATAATACAGTGCAATATGAAGATTGCAACACCCGAACCTTTCCCTCCTCAGTCAATAAACTCTTAGTGAAAGTTTACAAAAAGTTCTGGCTGATTATTAGTCTGTGGCCTATTTCCTGCATAATAACTTAATGCTATGATAACTCCCTGAATTACACTGTGAGGAACCTGATGCTCTTGGACATTCTCATTTAAGTGTCTCACTCATGCCCTTCTGTCACAACTTCCTAGGAACAGAAATTAAATACCTGATTTCCTGAAGCGCTAGCCAGGCACCTATGCAACTGCATTTCAAGACAGATGCAGATGTCAAAAAGCTCAGAGAAATCAGCTTATTTTTCATTTCAGTCTTCTTAGTCAAAATAAAGTACTGCTTAGGTGCATTTTTCACTCAGTGAACTAGCATTCTAACACAAAGGTTACTCATTGTTACTGAGTTTTGGCTATCACAAATATTTAGTCATCTCTGCTATACTATCTTGGGTAACAGCTCATGCCGATTCTCCATTATAACAAAGAGACATTATTTTCCCTCTTGTCACACTCAATAAATCTGTCCACTCCCCAGCAAGTATGTCTTGGCAGCAGTCCAATCTAGTGACTCCAATTAGGGAGCCACTAACAAGATGGCACACCTGAGGTCAACCAAATCGCTCTTTAATACAATAATCACATCTCAGCTTGGCAGTCCATCACCTATCATTCTTCCCATATGAATAAACAAAACTGCAGGAGAAAATACTCCTAGGTACCCGCTTGCACTGCAATGGTGGCAACAGCTGGTCCAGCAGATGCTTCTCATGTGATTCAGGACTTGAGATTTTGCATTTCTGCAGTGGGCCATTGTAAATAGATATTTTCTTCACTTTTTCAAAATGAAATATCCGTACCTAAAATAAATGTTCAGATGGACTTAGCAGAACTCTATTTCTCTTACTTAAAGGAAAACATCCAATTGTAGAAATGAGCCTGAAAGAACCCTAGAAGTCCTTATTGATATAATCTCTGTACTTTGTAATTTATGTGAGTAGATTTGAGATACCTCAGTCTTCCTGGTATCTTGTAGGTCTGAAAGACATACGGTAAAAAAAAAGAGAGTTATGCTAAGTTAATGCAGATGAGATAGGTACATGTATGTATTTTAAAAATTAAACTCTGAAGAACTTTTGATTTGGGGACCATTTATTATTCGAATGAATAATTTCTTGCTTCCTAAAAAGAGCAATGGGGTTTTGCTGTTTTATATACATGTTAAAAATGTAGGACAGTGACACAGTTTTCTACTAGAGGTTTCTTAAGCCTTTCTATTTAGATACTGTGCATATAAAAATCTTTAGTTCTCAAATAGTCTTATAAATCTTAGTACCACATAGTAATGATTAAAAAATCCACCCATTTGGTGTATTTTAGGAGTTGGACTTGAAGTTCCTTATGGGTCCCTTCCAACTCAGGATATTCTATGATTCTATGACCATATTCCAGGTACTCAAATCTGTCAGAAAAAAAAAGGAAATACAGATAAATCATACTCATGCTTTCATCAGAGCTCTGTCCCATGTGAGAATACCAGAAGATAAAAAGAACATTCTATAAAATCATTCATCTGTATTGGAGTCACCTCTTTGCCTACTACCCTTCCCTCTCCAGATAAGCTCGTATCTCTAATTGACCCTTGATAATTTATGCATTTCACCCCTGCTATGAAAAGCACTTATTAAGAGATTTCTTACGGTGGAGATCAGACTGGATGAAACAAAAATCAAAAATCACAAAGATATGTTCCTTGGAGTTCTTAACTTTCTAGAACTTTGCTATTACTTCCCCCCACCAATTTTTGTTTCTATAAAACTCCCACACCTTGTGAAAATACAGGCAGCACAAGGCTTGGTGGGGCACTCTTGTAACTCAACCTGTGTGTTAGTAAAAAATGGAGGCTTTTTCTATGCATATAAGTAAGTCTAAACTCTGTCGCACTCTAACGTGATAAATCAGCATCACAATAAGCAGTCATCTGGTAATCAAAAGGATCTAGGGCTTATTTGACACTTTCAGTGTTTATAGCTAACTAGAGCATTGCTGAGTAAAAATATAAATTGGACACTATGGCTTAAAATGTCACTTTCCTTTACTTTCCATTTCCTAGGATAAAATTAAAACTATTTAAATTAATGAATAGAACCTAAGGAAATATATCAACCCTAAGCCTTTTCAAATATGTCTTGATTTTTTTGTTGTTTTTAATAATAATAAGTCTTTTTTAGTAGAGACATTACTTGCTTTTCAAAAATAGTATAATTGATAAAGTACTCATTTTGCAGATAGAAGTTTTAAGTACTACCAATACTACCCATTAAAATCTATCTCAGATACTTTTGAGGAAGAGAAAAATGTATTTTGAAAATGAAAAGGAAAAGAAAAATGGATTCTTTCAGGACAGAAATACTTTGACATCAAGTGAAATTAAACGTCTTTCTGAAGTTCTTATGTTAACTTCTACCTTACTGTGAGAATTTAGTACATCACAGATGAAAAATGTAATTCAGGTTTCTGAAAAACTGCAGAGCACTGTTAAAAATTATGAGGCCCTAAACTCCATTAAGATTGTCCATTATTCCTTTAAAGACTTCTGCTTTGAAAAGATATGAACTCAATCTGTGACAGAAGCTCTGCCACAAATATTTCCTTCCTATGTGCTCATTGACAAAGACACAGTGATTGTTAGACACTATCTAGACATTTGATGACCTCTCTGTCCTAGAAAAAAGTGACTTGTCAGTTCTCACATTTATTGCGATATTGTTAAAACAGGTAACAAAACAATTGGAACAGTTAGCCATAAAAAGATGTGTGTCAAAGGAGACTTGGGCAGCTCAGTGATGCGACTTTAACAAACGCAGCAATATGAGTTAAGGAAGGAAAAAAATTACAAAGCACTTAATGTCATAAAGTGCTTCCCATACATTTATATAGGAGACTGTAATTTCAAAAATCAGCTTTTTCCTCTTTTTTTCACATTTGATTGTAAAATGCATTTTCTTATATTTAGAAATAGCAAGGGCCAGTCTCTGCCAGCTACTTTGAATGGTAAAAATATATGACGTGTCACACTGACTTAGTCAATTATTTAATTAACGAATTATTTGCAGAATCAAAAATTTCTAGTTCATAATGGGAAAATCTAAATCAAGAAATTTCTATCTTTTGACATTTGTCTATCAGACATAGCTAATCTACAATAAGTTTATAAAAAGAAAACCCCATTCCTAATGCATTTTTTTAAATAAAAGATTAAGATTTATGATAAAGTCCCAAACACCAAAAAAACCACTGTCCCTAAACCCATCACAAAACCCTAGTTGCAACTTTATTAAATCAACTAAAGATTCACTAACTACTGGTAGGATTTTCAAAATTGCTTAAGGGGGTGCCAAGTGCTTCATATATTTTATTTGTAATACCCTTTAGTACCTATCTGAACCTTGAAACAAATATTTTTGTTAAGCTTTACTCTGATATTCAGATCATAAAGGGACTTAAACATCTAAATCAATGGAATTCTTATATACTTTGAAAATGTTAAAATCTCATTAATTGCTAGTGAAACTGGAAAGTCAATTTCAGGAACTTTAAAAGATACTAAATTTGAAAGTCTATTGAAAATGAGTCATAGAATTGTAGGCAAAGCCAGACCAGGAGAACTGCTAGGGACTCCTGGAATATTAAGACTTTTTTTATTTCAAGAATTCAGACTTTACTATTAAAAGCAGGTTATCAGAGTAAATACTAAAGTCAAACTTCTCTGCCATTTTGTCCTGAACGTTAAATAAAAATGTGAATCACGGATTTTTTTTTTTTTTTTTNGTCTTTATATCCCTACCCATAAGATATATCAAACAACTGATTTTACATTTCTTATGATGGGTATGGTAGTTGTGCTGAGCTTTCAATCAATAAGACAAATTACCTTATTCACATTCATATGATAAAGAAGAATAAAAGTATTAATGGTTCCTCAGAACGCATTAAAGATCACTCCAATGCAGAAGGCCAGAAAAATCCCTATGAACCCTTTATAACGGCAAGTCTGATTGCAACTGCTGTCAGAGATGCTTTGTGTAGACCAGTTATAGCAGGAAAAAGCCAAGAAGTTGTATTGGTGGAGGAGAGAGTTCAATGTGTAGTTGTTATCACTTTGGAAATAGAGCATATTCCTGAATATCTTATGTCAGGACTATTTTGAAGACTTTCACTGACATAGCTATACTGGTCACAGATGGATCATTCAATGATCTCTGTAGAACACAGCTTGTGCTGGGAGAAGCTGCTGGCACATATTGAGATATGCAGTCAGACCAATGATGTCATGTTTTTCATTTTGACTGTGAGTGTTTCACTGCATTGATATAAAATGTAATTTTCCTTTTCTAATTGTGTTATAGCATGAGCTTTCAGAATTTATTTAAGAAAAGTGATCCTATATTAGCATAAATTCTCTTTTCTTACTTGTTCCTCTTCTGCTTAAATTAGAAATGCCCCGAACTAAAATATGGAGGAGGAATATTACTGATTTATTTTCTCTATTTTACATAATTTTAGATACATTATGTGAATATAAAGCAATTTTAAAAAAATAATCTCACATGGAAAAATAGAATTGATGATTGCAGCCTAGATTGACATTAGCTGGAGAACATGACTTGGGTTTCACTGGTTCAGTGATAAAAAAGACAAAGGCACTCAAGAGAAAACATATTTAAAAAATCATATTCTGAACATCATCCATGTGACTTGTGCCTAAGACATTGTAGAATATCATATCTATCTATCCAGCACCACAGTGGTCTGGCACTGCAACTATCAAATGTCATAATCAGAACCATAAAATTTAATAAAGCAAAAATAATTCTCAAAGGGGAAAATTATCAAATAAAATTCACCATTTAGGAAGAGTTTATGAAATAGCAATGTTAATGGTCAGAGGTTTGGAAAACATGATCTGCAAGGACCTAAAAAAAAAAAATCATGAAAAAGTAGAAAGGATAGAGATGAAAGTAAAAGATGAAAATTGTTGCAATCAACAAACCCATTACACACAGTAAGAGTTTAGTTCTTTTTCATGTTAAACAGAATAGGAAGTAATGGACATAGGTTACAATAACAGAGAGTCATGTCTAAAATTCAGATTAAGAAATAAAATTTTCAAATGGTGAAAATAAACTAAACTTAATGCACTTCCCATGAATCTCCATAATTTCAATCTTTGCAAACTGGAACTATCAAAAAAAGACTTCTTTCTGTCCTTTATGAGAAATTGACTCTTGAAAGTCTTATACACAAACTTACATTAACCTTTTGAAAACAGGCCAAATCAAAAGACGGGTTGAGGCACCCATCCCATTCTGGTGGAAGTTATTATTGGCTCTCACATGCAGTGACCAACATATGCTCAGGTGAGTGTTGCTACTGTTCAATTAGATTTGATCTTCTGATAGCTTCAGAGAAGATACATTGACCAAAACCTGGCTAGCTTTAAGTGACCTACTTCACATACGTATTTCTTTTGACAAGCACAGGTTTGTGTTTTCAGCTTCTGTGGATTTTTATTACAGGTGTCATGTTTTCATCTAACATAGCTATTCATAACGCCAAATACATTGACCCACTGTTCCAGCTGTTCTACTACTGGGATCTGACAAATTCAAAATTGAAGCCAGAATGGTGAATATCTGCTTGCTGCTCTTACACAGCCTCACAGGAAAATACAGTAAGCAAAGTTCACAAAGGTACTTTAAATTTGAAATGCTGTACACCATAATATCTAATTCTTGGGAGCCTGCTCAAGTCAGAAGACTGTG
Source organism: Hippolais icterina (assembly GCA_013400075.1). Taxonomy (NCBI): domain Eukaryota; kingdom Metazoa; phylum Chordata; class Aves; order Passeriformes; family Sylviidae; genus Hippolais; species Hippolais icterina. Next base: position 118,303 of record VWYN01018511.1, read on the forward strand.
CCAAGTATTTAAATTCTTTCTTTTAAGGGCAGGTGTGCTCGTTTCAGCTGGGGAAGAGTTAATTTTCTTGACAGTGGCTAGTATGGAGCTGTGTTTTGGATCTGTGCTGAGCACAGGTCTGTTAATAGAGATGTCTTTGTTGTTGCTGAGCAGAGCTTACAGAGAGCCAAGGCCTTTTCTGCTTTTCATACTGCCATGCTGGTGAGGGAGCTGAGAGTGCTTGAAAGGTCAGGAGGAGATACAGCCAGGACTGGTGGCTCAAATTGACTAAAGAGATATTTCAGACCATATGCCATCATGATCAGTTTATAAAAATGAGGAGAAGAAGCTGGAAAAGGGATGTTTGGAGTGATGGAATTTGTCTTCTGAAGTAATACTGGATGGGGCTCTGCTCTCCTGGAGATGGGTGAACAGCTGCCTGCTTATGAAGAGCAGTGTAAATCCTTGTTTCGCTTTGTTTGTGTGTGTGGCTTTTGCTTTCCCTATTAACCTGTCATTATCTCAACCCACAAGTTCATTTGCTCTTACACTTCTCACTTTTACTTCTCTAGCTTTTACTCCTTGATCCCACTGGCAGGGAAGTGAGCAGGCAGCTGTGCGGGGCTAGGCTGCTGCCTGGAGTTAATCCACATCAGTGGGTGAGGCTGAGCAGCCTCAGAATAGCAGCTGACTGAACAGGAAGTACCTGTTCCTGTTCATGAACGGGAAATACTGGTCTGCCTACTTTCTCCTTCACAAAAAACCTCAGATATTTCCAGAATAAAACTCCATTACATAGTGAAACAATGCCCTTATTTTATGATACAACAATACTGCAGGTAACTGTGCTGGTTTGAAAGCAAAAGCAGTGAGAGACTCCAAGTCAGAAACACAATTTAATAAGAGGAAAAGAAAAGAAGTAAAATAAAGTAAAATAAAATAAATGCAATAGTACAAAATAAAACACCGACAGAGTCAGAATACAACCTGACACCCTGTTAGGGTGGTGGTAGCAGTCCAGATAAAATGGTCTTGTCAAATCAGTGATCCTGTAGAAAGGTCTGGTAGCTCTTGTCCTCTGGGAATCCAGTGGGTAAGGGCTCCCTGTGCTGTCCCAAACCCCGGACTATATCCAGGTGGGAATGCTTGGCTCCTCCCCCTGGGTGGAGCATCTCACAATGGGATGATCTCATTCTATGAGTCATGCAGTGGGTCCTTGATGGCCCATTAAACAGAGATAGCTCCTGGAGGGAGTTATCTATGAGTCATGCAGCAAGGCATTGATGGGCCCATTAACAGAAGAGAAGGGAAACACTGCCCCACCTGGTTTCAACAGCTCATGAAGATGGGGATAGAATACATACTTTGGGCACAACTTACATTGTAACCTAGGACAAAAACTTTCCTTTAACTTACAGAAAACATCATACTTTGAAAATGTCAAAAATTGTCCTGCCTGACTCATTGGGAGCTTTTTATTATTTTTATTTTCTGTTCACAACCTAGATACATACACATCAGTTTAGTGAAAAAAATACTGCACATGGTATATATAGAATTAGGGATAAAAATGGATTTCTACTGAATCTGCAGAAAAAAAGAAATTATAAAGATGCTCCGTGCTCCCTGTCATTAATCTTTTCTGTTCCTGTACCCTCTGAGTCACAGATGCCGTCTGCCCTAGGTTTTAAGTAGGCAGAATGTTCTGTAAAGAAAGTCTTGCCATTTGAAAACTCATAGCATTCAGGGCATGGATCTGAGCCAGAAGATTAACAACAAAACTCCCGGTTCTGATCACTCCAGTGTCATTCTTCAAGGATTCTGGAAATTTACTTCAGTCTGTACACTTCCACAGAAATGCCCAAATTCCTCTCTACTATTAGGAAAAGAAGAAGTGTTTCACCAGTTTAGTTCGCCTTTAGTGGTTAATGAAGCTACCCATTTCCTTAAGAATTCTTTTGGAACAGTTTTCACTGGATGATTTCAAAGTAATGGTACTTCCTTTAATTCAAAGAATACTTTCTTGCACTAAGATCTTCAAGTTCCAGAACTGTAAGAGCCAGTAAATAAATCTAACTGTTTAAAATGTCATACTTTTTTTCAGGAGAAATATGAACAACTTTGACCTGTGTTTCCAAATATTCTGAGCTTTCTTTAGAATTTCAGACCTGAACAAATTTTCCCTTTGCTAGATGCTGCAAGGTACTGTTCCATTAGAAACTGAAAAAACCCTCCATCTCACCTAGCTATGTTCACAATGTCTCTACTAAGAAAGCCACGTAGAAGAGTGTATAAGCTTGGAAAACCAATAGGGAGCAAAGATCAGGAAATAGGAAATAGAAGATAGGGCAAGGAATCTGAAACACAAAATGATAAGCACAGATTTTAAAAGAGTAAAATTCTAAAAAGTGTGTTTAGAGAGAGAAATATAAAGAAGATGAAAAATTATGAGTCAAAAGTCAGTGGTGAATACTAAAATTGACTTCTGGACTTTACAAGAAAAGAATGAAGTGTCAATGGGATTGTTATATTTATCTAAACAAGAATATAAAATGGAAATGAGCAATTCTAATATATAAAGAATTAGTCACTCATACATACATATTTACACATATGAGGATCAGTGGAACATGTTTGATTTGTAGTTGAAATCTTTTAAAAGGTATGACAGGAATCATTTGATGACATTTTATGATCTATATTATTCAAGAAATCAAATTAAGTTGTTATAACGTTCTTCTCTTTTCCAAAGACCTGAAATTAATTTAATATTTAGATTCCTTTCAAGAGAAAACAATAAATCACTTTTTTCTTTCCTGAATACAGACTGCTGGCATGTGCATGTTATATCTCTTACCCTGGAAGCTGAGAGAGGGCAATGGAAGATGTTTTTTCTGTATTTTTCCCAAAACTCTTTCCTTAATCCCCTTCACTAGGAAACTGTTTAAACACTTACATGGATAGAGCTTCTGCCACATTTGGGTTTATTTTTATGTTATTTTTTTTGGTTTCTTCATTTGTCATGAGACCAGGTTACAAAACCTTGTTGTAGAGCAAAGGTCATCTAACTTACTCCAATGTCTACCATTCATCTCCTTACTTGCTTTCCATTTTCTAATTGCCCAGGAGTAGTACAGGGCAAGAGTTGACCCTAATGTCAATACCAATCTAATGGGGTTGATAGTTTACCTAGGAAAAAAAAAAGGAACAGTTGGATAAGAAAACTGGAAAGATGGAATTGAGTAGGGTTTCTACGGGGCACACACTATTCCCTGGGGCATAACAGATTTTGGATAGCTTTGATCATGCAGTAAGTTGGCTTACAAGTTAGTTTTCAGAATAAGGTGGTAGAGATCATCTCATGTCAGATAAGCAGGAATAACTTGTGTCATAATGGTCATTAAAAATATATAAACAATATTACAGAAAATTAAATGCGAAAAATTTTCAAATGAGATTCAGTTCCCTTGAAAAACATAGTGAGAATTTATATCTATAGTGTGAGAAGGACATTGGAAGAGAGAGGGGACATTGATAATACTCTAGAAAGCACAAGAAAATGAGGCTTATTTTTCTTATAAAATGAACCATGATTTTTATAGCCTTAAATGCCTGGTTTAGTCATTCAAGCCTTGCCTGCCTGAAAAGAACATTAGGAACAATGTGTCAAAGAAGACACAATTAAGGCCTTCCTTAATATTTTAAGGCTTTTCTTTGTTTTGGTGTAAAGTTTTATCAGGAACAAAGTTTTTTCCTCATAAAATGAAGAAAAATAGGCACTTGTGCTGTTAAGGCAGGTAGAAAAAGTCTAAACAGAATATGTATGCAAAATAGATGTACAACATGTCGGGAAAAAAACTAAATTCCTACACATTGGACACCTGTGTTTTAGGATCCTGATCTGTGGAGGAGAGTCTAGCTTCCATCCCAGTCAGATGCTCTCCTGAGATGCAAAAGCCATAGGTTTTAAGATTCTAGGCCAAGCAGAACACAGGAGTCTCATTTCCTGGACAAAGAATTTCAATCAGGAAGCTAATAGACAATTTATTTTTATCCTCCAGGAGCTACTTTTTGAATGAAATCTCAATCTGTCTGTGTGTATTAAGCATATTGCTGATGTGCCACCTGAACCACCAAAGAGAACATCAAGTCTGGGATATCAGCAACATTTTCACAGGACCATGACCAATATAGAGTACCAGCAACTTTGAACCTACTGTGCTTCTTTTCCTTCTGATCCAGCCACACACCCCTTGGGTGCTAAAAAGTTCAGATAACCTTTACTGCTCATTACTCTTGATGTAATTATTGCTTTCTTATTTCCAGTATCATGATAACAGATGTATATTTGTTATCAAAATGACAATGTCATGCCTAAGAAGCAGTGTGATTTATTTTTATTTTTCATGACTTGCATTGCCAGACTAAAATTAATACGTAATTAAAACATGCAGCTTGCTGTAAAGCAGAGTACTGTCGTTCTACATGAAAAACTACCAGTTGTTACCATTACTAGACAATGAAATTGGTGTCAAAATCTTGAGTTAATCAAGAACTAAAAAAACCAAACCAAAACAACAACAAACAAAAAATCAAGCAAAAGCCAAAACAAGCAGACAAACCAAAACAAACTGACTAACCAAATGAACAAACAAAAACAAACTAAAATATCACAAAACAAAACCAACCAAGCAACTGCCTTTAGAATTATAAAATGGCATGGGGGGTTGGTATTTTTATTAATGAATAAACTACTTTTTAAAAAAAAATTATAAAGAAAATGAGCCAATCAGAAAATAGAGACAAGTTCAAGTTATCTTACCTCAGGTATACCAATAAGTTAAAATAAGGTACATTGACGGCAAGTAAATAAACTTGCTGAAATTCCGCCATACTTTAATGCTGCAATATCCGAATATAAAGTTTCATCCTAACAAATACACTTAAGTCTATGTGCAAAATTATCATTTAACTGAGCTATGTGCAAATCTGCACTGTTCATTTTGTGAAACTTTGGCAGCATTCAACATCTATCAGACAGCTGAAAATTGTTGGACAAGTCACAGCTTCTTTCTTTATCCTAGGTTTCCTTTTCTGTTTTAGAGCTTATCCTCTGTTACTCTGTCATTGCTCCTGGAGGTTTTTTCCCTGAATCTTTTTAAAAAGCTAATCATATAACTGTAATCTACATAAGTGTGTCTATCTAAAGGTGTGCCATGTTTTGCAGCAGGTAATTAGGCAATTTTTAAAAAGCAGTATTAAGAGAATGTCAGGGAAAAGAAATTGAGTCCATGAGCACTGTACAGTGAAGCACTACTTCATGATTCTGCTTTTGAGTCTAGAGAATTGGAATTTTGATGGGATGATACTCTCTACTTCCAGACGCAAATTAGAAAATTAGAACCCTGGCATTCACCTTGTAAATCACTTTTCACATTCCTTCTTGGAGG